>PPHD01001068.1:0-47838 GCA_002909625.1 Bambusicola thoracicus | reverse complement strand
AATAAAATAAAATAAAATAGAAGAAATTGAGATATTTATTACTGAATTTTTTTAAAAATGATTCAGGTAACCAAATGCCATTGGGAATTCTCAGACTACAAAACACAGTGCTATATGCAGTATGCTATACTCCATGCTTACAGGATCATACATTTCAGCATCCTTACTCTATGTGTATTTTAGCTATGTTTTTAGCATTCAGAATTTAATATTATGAAATGACTTTACTAATGCTTGTTAACAAAAAATTACAACGTTCACATGAGAGTTATCAAACTTTTATATATAAAACTGAGTAGCTTACTCAATCACTGTGACATATTCTCATTTGTCTTGGAATAATTTTACATCAGCCTGTTCACATCAAAATGGCTTTGCACAGTGACATGCGTATCTGAAAGAAGAATGCCAGACTCCAATGAAACACGACAGCAGTAAACCTTCACTTTACTTCAGAAATTCCTGCATCTAGCTGTCCAGACTCATTTAACTTGCTGCAGAACCCATGGATAACAAAACTCCTGGGAAAAAAATGCAAAAAGAATTCTGTAACTGTATCATCATCATGCATGAAGAGAACTTTATGTATAGAATTATTGGATATCAAATACTTATTTCTTGTCATAAGCTTCTCTCACTCGCATTACAGCTCCACAAAGGCAAGATCAGAAGCAGCAACTGAGCCACACACTTTTGGCGAATTCAGAAATGGTTTTCTAAAACCATCTCCTTCTCTTCAGGTGTGACATGATATTCTCAGAGACTACTGACTAGTCTATGCATCTGGGAGAACATAGCGAGCAGAGAACAGGTTGAATAAAAAAAGTAACCCTCATCTGCAGAGATAAAAACCTTTCTAGACTAAGTTTCTCAGAAAAAAAGAAAAAAAAAAAAGCATTTCTTGTGAAGAGTTGTTTAGGTAAAAATTCATTTCTGGATCTTATAACAGTCTCCACTGTTCTCTAAAGAGTACAACAGAATGACCGCAAGCTGATGCAACAGTCCAAATGCCAACCGTACCCTGGGCTTCATCAAGGGAAGTGTGACCAGCAGTTTGAGGGAGGTGATTCTGCCCAACTCTACGCTGCTCTCATGAGACCCCACCTGGAGTAGTGCGTCTAGTTCTGGGGCCCCCAGCACAAGAAGGACATGGAGCTGTTGGAGCAGGTCCAGAGGAGGGCCACAAAGATTATCAGAGCATTGGAGTACCTCCCCTACGAAGACAGGCTGAGAGAGCTGGGGCTCTTCAGCCTGGAGAAGAGAAGGCTCTGGGATCGCCTTATAGCAGCCTTCCAGTATTTGAAGGGGGCCTACAGGAAAGCTGGGGAGGGACTTTCTATAAGGGCATGTAGTGACAGGACAAGAGGAAATGTTTTTAAACTGGAAGAGGGTAGATTTAGACTAGATATTAGCAGGAAATTCTTTACTATGAGGGTGGAAAGACACTGCAAGAGGCTGCCCAGAGAGGCTGTGGATGCCCCCTCCCTGGAAGTGTTCCGAGACAGGCTGGATGGGGCTGTGAGCAATCTGGTCTAGAGGGAGGTGTCCCTACCTATAAGCAAGGGGATTGGAACTAGATGACCTTAAAGATCCCCTCCAACCCAAACTATTCCGTGATTCTGTAAAATGTTAAACCTTAGGTCTTTGTCTCCAGAGATTTGACCTGATGAAGGAACAGGCATCTGAACACAGAAACACCACCCGTGCAACATCTGCAGAACAAACAGTAAATAAATCTCTCAGCTGCTCTTCAGAAAAAAAGGCCACAGTTAAAACCTCGTAGTGAAAAAAGACAAGTGTCTTGATGACTCATTTAAATATCAGTCATCAAAGCTCTTAATTTTCCACTGTACTCCCACGGGAGTCGGTAGGACCTTGCTGTTGCCATCAAGACAAGAACTTGCCCAGCTCTGAGCTTCCAGTCTACACTCTCCCTCCATGCAGCTCATACAGGAGACAAGCACATCGTTGAGGTTAGCTCAATATTAAAAAAAACAAACACATTAACAGCTGTTTATTTATGTGGGGAAAATCACAACAAATATTGGCATTACGAAGTCTTTTAGATGAACTCGATTTTACCCATTTTTACATTATATAAATTATAGTCTGTAAGTTTTAACCCACGATAGCCTAGATAACTGGTAATTTAGACACTTAGCATAATTAAAATTACATGTCATTTGGCTTCTATCCATCCTAAATCATCCCACAAATCAGTCCTTCTTACTGCTATTCATGGACCAAGGGCTGAAACTTTGCTTCTTAGTTGGTCCAGGGATCCAGTGGAGAAGTTGGTCAGATTATTCTGGAGATCACAGGGAAGCTGAAGTCGGTTGAATCACTAAATTCTCTTTTTTTCTTTTTTTTTTCTGCTCCCATTTAGAAAACAAGACCATAGAAAAGGCAAATCTAACACCAAAACTCTGATAGAGAATTCAGCTTGAAGGAATATATGATTATATGCACAGAAGAGGACAACCTCTCAAGAATGCGCTGAGGCAATAAGAATAATGCCCTGCAGAAATCAAGTATTCTCTTCCCATCTTCGTTAGAATGGGAGAAGGCAGACTAACCGATGCTGCTTTCAGAAAGACTTTTATTTTTGCCTAAGGAACTGGTGTTGCTGTATGGGCATTTGATCTGAGGTTTTGTAGCAGAAATTTTATTTGATCTTTCTAAAACTATTACAATTTTAGGTACATGGCCTACATTCATCCAGAGTTTTCCCTGGTGGGAATGAAGGACGGTCCACACATCCCAGATATAACCCACCTGCTATCAGCAGGTGCAACTCAGCTCTCCAGAAGCCTTTACACATTGGTTTTCCATCACATTTTCTTTGTCGCCATCAAAGCCCTGTCCAGGGTCTGTACATAAAACTATTTCTTTTTTGTAAATACAGTTTTTGCTTAAGTGTCAAAAACCGTCACCCAAAACCAAGTCAGGACTTCACTTTAGCAAGGCAAGCTGAGAAGTGGCAATGGGATGAATGAAGGGCAGGCCATGAAGCGTCAGGAGCAAAACTCCAGGCAGGGACTCGTGTCTGGGAGAGGCGCAATGAACATGGAGGAAGACCATTTGGGCGGACCTCAAGACTGTAATCAGAGCCCAACTGACAGCATCTGTTTCAAATCCAGAACTATCTGTGCCTGAGCTGTTGAGTTCATATCTCCAGAGTCATTCTCTCAAGTGACTGCCATGATTTAAAGTGAATAATTTGAAGCTTGGAGATGTTCTGAAGTTAAGGAGCCATCCAGAACCCACTACTTGTACTGTGTGTTGTGTCTGGAGATGAAATTGTTCTCCACAGCAATGAATGCTCATAGCAGGGAGGCTCGATACTGATGTGCACCTCCATCATTCTGGATAGTTCCTAAATTTCAGCTTCTGTTCAGACCCCTTCACTCATCTCAAATTATTGACGACTGGAAGATAACTCTGCCATCACCGCTTGGAAAAACTACAAGATTTTCTACATTTCTCTCCCATCACATAAGCTGGAACACAGTAGTATATTTTATCACAACTCGTATTTTATTGTTGCAGTATCTGACCTCCAGTTTCTTAATTGTGAGATACTGAGCAATTCTCTGATCTTGTTCTTAAATACAAGTTGCATCATCCGAGCTGATGCCTTCCAGTCAAGCTCTGTGAAATACTATTTGCTTAAAAACTTAAGTTGACCTAGCTAGGGCTGGTTAAGAAACCTGTGGCAAAATATACTTTATAAATAAACCCTGTACTTTTGCATTTTGGGGGAAAAAAATTTCACACACGGAAAATAGAGAAAATCTGACTTCAGTTAACAAGAGGAGACATTCAACGGTATCAATACACTCATCCAAAAGGTTCTGCTAATTAAAAGCAAATGACTCCTTACAAATGGAGCAACAGTTTAGTTCTGTTTGAGTAGGCAGCATGTGACTATCTGCTTTCAGTTGCAGAAAATGTGACAGACGTAACAGACAGACGTTGAGTAAGAAGCCACTGCCTCCACAATGCGCTCAGGGCCAAACTTCCATTTCCTTGCAACTACAGTGTGATTCTGATAGAGATTACAAACGGGTTTGACTTATTTTCTCCCTGAACACACTCATAGCCACATTACAACCATTCTGATAGGACATCAAATGTGGTTCTGTGGTGGAGGAGGACCTCCATTGGGCTCCTTATGAAAGTTGCATTTGGACCAAACCAAAGGAAAAAAAGGAACAGATTTTAACCTCAATACTACAAAACTATTTTCACATTGTCACAAAGCACTGAATGTGTTCAGAATTATTTCAGACTATTTATCTTACACTCAAGGAGTTCTTTTTGATGCCTTGAACTACAGGGAAAAACCCAATTTCCCTTCCCTCACACATGCACATCATACCTTTAAAACCACATTTAGTCCAGCTAATCTGTAGGTGAGTAAAATACTGTAAGGATGGCAAACATATTAACCGCTACAAGGTTATGTTTTGACATCAACTGCTTATTACGGTTTTGTTTTCACAATAACACTTGAAATACCTTTATATTCTTGACCTTCTCAGGGGTCAAGCTAAGTACTTCAGACCAAAACAGTTTTCAGGTAATTAGACCTCACTGGTGACCATTCTAAGCATAAATTTCAGGTATCCAAATGTCTGTCAATATTTGATCTTTAGTAAAGAACTCCTGACGTGCTCTGAAATCTGTACTGGAAAATACATTTATAGTGGAACAAATGGGAAATAAATTCCATATTCTCCAAGGCTTCAAGAATACAAAAAGAATAAAGTCGGTTTTAAGAGAAAGTCAACTGCAAAGTCCTTGAAAATTTAGGAATTACAATAGAGAAATACAGAACTGCTTTCATAAATAAAATATGTTTTAAATGAATGCTCCAGAGTCACTTAATTTTGTATGAAACCTATAGGATGCTATAACAACACTGTTTTGCTTGCTGCTCTACCATCAAAATAAATAAAAACTTGCTAACACCCACATGCTAATTCATAAAGCTCCAGGTGATCATCACTGGTTCACTTCTGATCCTCACTAAATGCTCAGTGTGTTAGACATAGAGTGCTTTTTCTTGCCTATTATCAAGTAAAAAGCACAGTTATTTGTTATCATTAAAGCCCTGACAGAGATTCTCTAAGAGACTCATTTCTGTTGATGGAAGCCAATTTGTTGGGAAGGGGGAAATCTGGGCTCTTCATGCTCATTGAGAAAGATAAGCAGGCATCTCTATCTCTCTACTTGGTGTACTTAGAAAATGAGTTCATCAGTCTAGCACGTATAATTAGGCTTTTGTGTGAGTAGGGAAACAAAACAGAGTAACGAGGATAGGAATTTACGCCAGAAGCTTTGTAATATACGCTGCAGCTCTTTGTCAACTGATTCTGCAGTGTGCTGAGCCC
The DNA here is from genome assembly GCA_002909625.1 of Bambusicola thoracicus. NCBI lineage: Eukaryota > Metazoa > Chordata > Aves > Galliformes > Phasianidae > Bambusicola > Bambusicola thoracicus. Next base: position 42,442 of record PPHD01001068.1, on the reverse strand, counting down.
ACTGCTGTCACCTCCCCAGGACACGCAGGTCTGCGCAGTATCATTTTCTGTCTGCCAGTTCATCACTCTGGCCATATTAAATAAAGAAGCAAAAAACAAGAACAAAGATCAACCTATGATTGAAAAAACAACTTCCCAAATCAGATGCGACCATGACCCAAATCAGGAGGGGAGGAAACAATAATTCATCCTGGCATGCTAATTAATTATCACATAGATTGCTTATTGATTTTCTTGTGCTCACTCTGACACCTTATGAAGTACACTCACTTTACAGAAAACTCTCATAGAACAGCAGCAACTGCAACGCACAGCAGCTCAGGTCTGCACTTCAGAGACGGGAAAGGCCAGGACAGATCCATGCCCAGCACTTACCCTCAGCATCAGGGCACCATCCCCAGACCAAGACATGAGGTCTCCACTTTTTATTAACGGTCCCCCAGTGAAGTAAACCAGTTCTTGCTGATGAAAGCTGCCAAATTCCCAAAGTCACCCCTAAAACATCTCAGCTTCCTGCTTGAGACAATAGACTCCATTCCCAGAGAAGTTATCTAAGAGGACATTTTCTAATTATAGAATTAATTACTGCCACAAAATAAACAGTGAAAGCATGTCAGGCTGAAGGTAACGATCTGTACAATTATCTCTTTCATATCAAATAAACACTTTTAGCAATTCTTGTCCTGGGAATTCATAACGTCAAGAAGTCCAACTGCCATCATCCCTGGAATTCAGAATCACAGGCTCACCGAATCTTTTAGGATGGAAAAGACCTTTAGGATCAACAAGTCCAACCATCAAAGTAGGAAACTTGACAGTACGGCAGAGTCTGGATTCCTGTCTTCCTGCAGCATAGGCACTCAGAAAGCGATGCCACCCTCAGGTAACAGGCCTGGGATGACTCCATGCAGTACAGCTGTTCACATGAGAAGCCTGGTCAGTGCTGAGCAGCAGGGTGTACCACTGGGCCACCAAAAATAATGTTTTCCCTGTAGGAGGGAACTGCAGAAGGTTGTTTTTCATCTGGGTAAACAGTCAATGGTCTCATATGCCCCTGGAACTGCCAAATGAAAACTATTTACATCCTACCTCCAAAACAGAATGAACGCATGCCACTTAAGTTGTTGATTTTCGCTGGCATGCTCTAGGTACCAGGGAAGCATCCTAACTGCAAAGGTTTCAGTCAATTTTGTTAGGCTTTGATCAAGTAGCAAACTGGTTTCCAGTGCATGGTGACAGAGAAACCTTCTGTTCTTAAGATACATATTTGTGTGTGTAGCTAAATTGTCATGGCCACCAAGTAAAGTCCTCACAGACAGCACCCCATTTGCTTGTGAGGAGCTAAGGTCTCATTTCCACTTATTTACACACCTAGTAAAATTGTCATTACAAGGATAAAAGCAGTCTCTGAAGATCTCCTCCTGGTGAGAGACCTGACAAAGGGAGCAGAGCAGAAGGGACTTTGGAAGGGGGTTAGGATATGAGAAGGACTAATTTGGTGGCTGAAAGCAAATGCAAGAGAGCCAGCAAAAGCACTTCAGAAGTTGCATACCTCTGAGCATGGAACTGCTTGCTGGATTCAGGCACAATTCAACACATCAGAATATAAAATCCTGATTAGTCCCTTTCTGCATCCTCCCCACCAAGGCTGCCAGCATCCCATGCCAAACCTCCCCCCAGATACTTTGGGTTCCCATGAAAGCATGCAGAGCCAGGGCCGGTGGGAATCTGGTCCATTCAGCCATTTGCTGATGTCCCTGAGCCACAAAATACTTGAAATGAAACAATCTTACTCTGTACAAATGAATCATCCCTATAGATCTATGCGAATTCTTGAAGCCATTTCTGACCTCAGGTTACCTCTGACAACCTTCTTGTCTCCAACATTCCAGAGCTGCCTGCTGCACGAAGGGTGCCTCAGCTTTGAATCGCTCAGTTAGACAGACTGGTTGCTGATGCAACATTGCTCCCTAAGGCTTACAGAACACGCACCATGGTACCGAGTACAATGACTATTATTTACAGCTCTATCTTTTGACACTGATGCAGTGGTATTTGTAATGAGCACAATTTAAAAAAACAGGTTCCTTTTGTCAGAAAAAAGAAAACCCTCTTTAGTCAAAGAAACAAACTGTTCTCGGACCAGCACGTCTAACAGATCCTGCCTGCTTCTAGATATTTCTTGTGGTTGGACTCCACTGTGCTTCAGAAGAAGCCAGTTTGAACCAAAACTTGGCACATGGCTGGTGCATCCATAACCCCCCTCCTCAGCATTCCCCCAAAGCCCTGAGAACAAGCTTACCCTTAAACCTCTATTGGCCACACCTGGTGTTCATCTCAATAAAATTGTAATTATCTCTGACACTCCTTCTCCTTTGCCACACTGAAGCAACAGACTCCACAGTTACTGGGAACAGAGAGATGTGCACACACAGGATGACTGCATTATCTCCCTAAGAAAGCAGGCTAAAACTAATTGAAAATACACAGGTTTGTGAGGCGTTCTGCACAGCAGTGGAGCAGGTAGCCATGCACGCTCTGCTTAAAAGCTGGGTGTCTCACGTGAACATGGATAGTACACGATTTTCAATTCCAAAGTCCTCAGCAAGAACCTCCCAGAAAGTGAAAAACACAGATGTGCTCCCATCTCACAGCATGCAGGCCACCAAGGAGCCAGCAACAGCCTGAACTTCACCCAAACTTCCCTAGGCAAAATGCAGGTGGTAGCTGAGTGGTGCCGGCTGGGCTGCAGTTTGCTGAGCTCCTGCATGGAGCCTGGAACAGCCCAAAAGCGTACTGCCCAGAGCCATCCAGCAGCACAGCCCTCCTCACACCTCCCATAAATTGTTTTTCTAGGACAGAAGAATTTAATTAATTACTCCAAATTAGTCATAGAATGGCTTGGGTTGGAAGGGACCTGAAAGATCACCCTGTTCCAACCCCCTGCCATGGGCAGGGCTGCCAGCCACTGACTCAGGCTGCAGCTCAGGGCCCAGACCCCCCTCAGCCTGACCTGGGGCACCTCCAGTGATGGGCACTCACAGCTCTGGAGGCAGTACCAGGGCCTTAGCACCTTCTCAGCAAAAAATTTACCACTGACATCTAATCTGAATCCCTCGTCTTTTAGTTTAAAGTCATTCCCCCTTGAGCTATCACTATCTACCCATGTAAAAAGATGGACAGCTGCATCAAACCAGCAGTTCTGCCTCTGACAAGCAATGAAGATTGGAGTGTGCTTTCCCAGATTAAGAGGAAAGCATAAGTAATCCACTTAAATGAAAATCAATTTTAGATGTTCCTTTATTGCACTTTATGGTCTGTGAGGTTCCTTTCTTTCCATTCTGTTACATGAACAGTATGCAATTCCTACACTGTCGATAGATTTTCCTTTAGAAAAGTAGTGAAGGTCTTAACTTTTAAATACAAATTACTCCTTGGGAATCTTTAGCTGTTATTCAAGTACTTTAATTCAAAGGGTTCTATTTCTCATTGAAAAAAACTTTAAGTGACACTAATCGGACCCAGCTATTTTTATTACGAACGTACAACAATGCTAATCTCATGTGACAAGGCTGTTTAGCCTGAGTATTAAGGGCTTCTTCTCCCTAAAGTGGGATTTAATAGTAAAAAATTAACTTTCTTCCATAATCTGCTTATGGGTACTGCAACTGGCGAAGATTAGCTTCCCCATTCTCTTTTCTGATCCACTGTACAGACATGCACGTGCTAAAAATGTGACAATGCGTGTTTGTGAGCTCACGGGAATCTGTTTAGGTGGGCTTCCTAAAGAGGCATCAGGCATTACCAGATAGCACAGGCTCTGTGATAATCCATGCACAAGCCTCAGCAGTTACGCAAGCATACAACAGCTGACCATTTCCTGACACTTTACATTTTGAAAGATCCAGAAATGCATGTAAATGGCAGATGTTGTTCGTTTACAGAGCGCCTTGCACAGGCAAGCCGCACACCTGGCCTCAGTCCATGATGGTTTCAGCAGAGGAAGCAGCAAGCCTGGTAGGTCACTGCTTACACAGGAGGCTGATAAATCAGTGCACTGAGTTAACCCCAGCTCTCGCTTTATCAGTGACTAAAGCACTACAAGTAGTGAACTTTACCAGACATTCAATACAAAGGGCAATCCAAGCATATCCAAGAGCCCGCAGGAGCCCAGCTACAAACCACTGAATTAGGTGTGGAATACCTATATTCATCTTAATTGGGTGTTGTTGCTGAAGCATAATCAGAATTCTACAGTACCATCCACTCTAATCAGAAATAGGGCAATGAAATTCAACTCCCTTCACTGTTTGATTTTGATGTTTGAAAGGTAAGAAGCCTTTCTTACCTTTCTATAAGACATCTCTTATGATGTCTGCAGGAACCATCCTTTCCATTCTCCTCTTACAAGATGCTCTGATGCCTCCTTTTATTTCCCCTGCCTTTCTTGTGCAGCTTGGAGCTGGCTGCCAGCACAGAGCGATGCACTGACACCAGCCACGCAGACTGTCCTCCATGGCACTGGGGAGCCAGGTGTGCTGACAGCACACAGATGGGACATGCACAGCAGAGCAGAGAGATCTCAGTCCTTGACACGCAGCCTGACCTCCAAGGAACTGCACCAAGACCTGGACCAAGAAACCATTTAGAAAGCTCCTGGAAATAGCGTTTTTTCAAGTCTCTTTCCTGATCCAGGCTTAAGGAAGGTGCATCCCCTACTGTGGTGGATGCTCCATCCTTAGAGACTTTCAAGGTCAGGCTGGACCAGGCTCTGAGCACCTGATGGAACAGTAGGTGTCCCTGCTCACTGAACTAGATGGCCTTTAAAGTTCCCTTCCAACACAAATGATTCTATGATCTAATCACAGCACTGCACACCTGTAGGTCAGCAGGAGCCCCCACACCCTCCTTCTTTTCACATTCTCCCTTTTTGTATCTTGGCACAGCTTTCTCCAGGGGAAACAAACCCGGCCCAGTCCCCCAGAGCAGGGTCTGGGCACAGAGCCACAGAGATGCTAAGCGAGCCGCTGGTCCCCAGCCCACAGCAGCTCAGGTGAAGCAGCTGGCAAATTCTCTCCCACTTCACCTGAAACCAAGTTTTGTCTAGACCCCTCTCTGCCTTGGGCTTTAAGGGCTTTCCCTCCCCCAATTAATTGCAAACTTTTCTCTTCAGCTTTTCATCCAGCTTTGAAATGCATTTCATTAATGGAAAGCATCTCAGAGAAAAGAGCTTCTGAGCTCGCAACGAACAACATTTCAGGTCACTGCATTACCACGGACAGCTTTACAACAGTAATGACACCAGGTACAGCACAGGATACTTTTCTGTGCAGCAAATACAGCATAATACCATGACATTACCACAAAATCTAATACGTATTTCTAATACATATTTCTATTTCACAACAAAACGAACCTAACTAATACCATCTAAAGAGGGAAGACATTACTGTGTCTGAAACGCACAGGGACAGTCCCATGCAGAGCACAGTAGGAAGCTAGGACCCCCACCTGCCTGCTGGCACAGCCCCCCTCACATGGCGCTCTTCCCTCCACCAGCAGGAGTTGCTGGCTGGGGCCTCAGAAGTGGGGTGACAAGCACTGTAGGCATGCTCTGTAGCAGTTTTTGGAGCCTCATTCAGCTCTGGTTTCTATTACCACAATGGATGAAATATTTCTTCACTCCCAGATGCCCCCCTGATGTGATATTGCTGCAGTTTGCTATGAACAGACCGGTGTTTGAATCACAGAATCATAGAATTGCCCAGGTTGGAAAAGACCTTGAAGAGCATCAAGTCCAACCAGAACCTGACCATACTACCTAACTCTAACCACCCTCCACTAAATCATGTCCACGAGCACCACATCCAAACAGTTTTTAAACACATTCAGAGATGGGAGCCTATTCCAGTGCTTAACAACCCTTTCTGTAAAGAAGTTTGTCCTGATATCCAACCCAAACCTCCCCTGGTGCAACTTGAGGCCACTTCCCCTTGTCCTGTCACCAGTGAGAAGAGACCAACCCAGCTCTCACTGCAATCACCTTTCAGGTATTGGAAGGGAGAAATAAGGTCTCCTCAGCCTCCTCTTTCCCAGATAAAACAGTCCCAGATCCTTCAGTCTCTCCTTGTAAGGCATATTCTCCAAGCCCTTCACAGTCCTTGTTGCCCTTCTTTGGACCTGCTCCAGCACCTCAGCACCCTTTCTGTACTGAGGTGTCCAAAACTGCACACAGTATTTGAGGTGGGCCCTCAGCAGTGCCAAGTACAGGGGCAGGATTACTTCCCCAGTCCTGCTCACCACACCATTTTTGATACAAGCCAGGATACCATTGGCCCTCTTGGCCACCTGGGCACACTGCTGGCTCACATTCAGCTGACTGCCCATCAGTACACCAAGGTCCCTTTCCATCAGACAGCTCTCCAGCCACTCCTCCCCAAGCCTGTAGGGTTGCCTGGGGTTGCTGTGACCAAAATGTAGGACCCAACACTTGGCTCTATTGAAACTCATACAGTTTATCTTGGCCCATTGATCCAGTCTATCCAGGTCCCTCTGTAGTTCTTTACTATCCTCCGGGAGATCAACACTCCCTCCCAGCTTGGTGTTGCCTGCAAACTTTCTGAGGGTGCACTCAATCCACTTGTTGAGATTGTTAATAAAGATGTTAAATAGAAGCGACCCCAGTACTGAGCCCTGGGGGACTCAGTATTGCCCTCCTCTAACAGTTAGGTTGGTAGTTGACACATCTGGAGCCCCAGCTGAGGACTACATTCCTACGTCTATACATTTAAGGTAAACATTGGTTCAAAGCCTGACCTGGCCCCACAGCCTGCTGCCACTGGAGCCCAGGGTGAAACCTGTGTTTGCAGAGTGCCTGCGTTCCATGTAAGCAGGGCATAGCACTCATCTCACCTCAGCAAGAACTGCGGGACAACACTTGCTTTGGTAGGAGAGAGCTTCCTGTGCTAGAAAGATACAGCACATGACATACCGATACTCGCTTTATCTTATTCTTGCAGTATTATTTTTGACTAATACAGGGCGACAGTCTCTAATATGATCAGTCTTTCATACCTTACTGGCGACAACACTAATTCAAGGCAATCCTCATGTGCCAGGGTGGGAGAAAAGCACTGCTGTGGCAAAGAGCCCAGCCAAGTGCCTTTCAGCAGACCTTCCAAGGACAGGATTCAGGTCTGGCAGTAATTCTCTAACAATCACGTATTATCTCCCAAGATAAATAAATACACAGACAGATCAAGGTGACTCTTGTATTTGGTGTATTTTTGTTTCTGTTTGCTTGTGGTTTTGTTTTGGTGGTTTTTTGTTTGTTTGTTTGTCTTGTGCCAGATAAAAACATCAAGAGTCTTTAATAACTCTAAGGCAGTTTTTGAATTTGAAATTATTTCCCTGATTTTCCCAGTATCTTCCCACCACCAGGATGGAACGGACAGGCCGTTCCTTCTCAAATGATATTTTACTGCTCACATATTCAAACTCTCCCACTTAACCAGCATTACATTTTGGAACATGTTCAATAGGTTCTCACCAGCACGAGCTCTACAATGTTCTCAGAGCTGCTGCTCTCCCGACACAGATGCCCTCCCAGTTCATTGCGAGGTGCACGCTTATTCCCAGATGACTCCTACACGTCAGAAACATGACCTCAGGACTGGTTTAAAACATGTGAATCCAGTTTACTGTGACGACTGGCTTTGCAACAACCACTATTTACACTTCAGTAATCAAACAAACTTAACCAGAAGTTTTTATTTAACTTTGCTGAAAACTGAAGGGCAGCGGGACAAGAAGAAATCCCTGCAGAATACTGCAGCTGACTGCTACTCCCCATTAACTTTTGGTCCGTTCTGAGAAAAGCACAACATGCGTACTTCTTTAGTAAGTCATTTCATACAGCCCGTGATCCGTAACGTAATCCTCCATTAATCGGAAGAATATATTTATAAAGAATTTTTAATTTTAACTTGCAAACTAAGCACAGCAAAGGATCCTTCCACACAGGACATCCCATTGGTAAAGACAGATATCACACTGTATTGAATTCAGTGAATACACTGAAGCAATCCTTCAATATTTCAGTGTGGTTTCATTAGAGACGGATCACTGCTAATCCTAGCAGTGCACAGCACACCAGAATCGTAAGCTTGAAAATGCAGCACTTCATATTTCTAACATTATCAAAAGAATTATCTTGCATTAATATATTGTGTAGATAAAAAATATGATCATAATAGCAATATCGTTCCTATTTTTTATGTCATAGCAAAGAAAATAGAAAAAAAAAACTTCTAATACTGATTATCTTCACACCTTATTCTCAGCCTGGGAAGAGGACAAATACTAATTAGTGATGAGACTGACATTACTAAAGTAACAGGACTCTGCTTCTGCAGATTATGAAGCATCATTTGATTTTTTTCATAATAAGACCTTTGCTGCACAAACAGAACCTTTATTTAAAAATAAACTGGAGGAAACATACACTGAGTGTAACAAGGTTCAGCTCAAACCCTGCACTGGTCTACTCTAGCTCACAAGAAAATTTAGAAACAGAAAGAACACTTAGATCCGTGCATGCAACAACCAAGTCAGTTTGCAAAGCCTCAAGTCCAACTGCAGCAGCTGATGTGTGTCTCCTGCTACAGAGAGCACCTGTAATTGACCAGCCTCCTTAACAAGTTACTATTCATTTGTGCCTTATTTGAGAGCTGCAAATCACAGTCACATTTGCATTTCCCTCCGGGGAGCAAAATCATACACCTATTGCATTTACCTATGAAATACATAACTCTCTGCCTGACAGTTGAGAAAGATCCTTCCTCTTGCCTACCAGACCCTTCACAGACTGTATGGCCAGGACCATTTCTTTATTTCTTTATATTTGCAGCAATTCGCTAAATACACCGCCCAGGTAATACCACTTCTCTGTGCATGTGGTTTCCACTTTGTAATCTGCCAGGCCACTCACTCAAGGTTGGCCTCGTTCTGGAGCTTCCTTCTATACCTGTGCGCGTCAATGCCTTCATCTGAATTCTACCTCGTGAGTTCCCTCCATTGTGCAGACTTCACCTGTGCCTCCATGCCTTGGTCTTGCAGGTCTATGCATGCCATTTAAAAGTTCTTCCGTGAATTTAACAGACTGCAAGCCAAGGAAGAAGATGAGCGGGAGCTTCAGATGACTGATCAGACGGAGGATGGCAGCCAGCATAACGGAACGAATGTTTTTATTATGAGAGCACACAGAAGTGCCATGCAGGCACAGCCCAGCTGTGCTAGATGCGAGGCAGCTGGGAAATTGGATGCATAATCGTTCCTGTAGCAGGATTTAATTCTATCCTGAAGACCTTTAAAACAGGTGTTGATGAGGATGGGAGGGGGGAAGAAGGAGAGGTGCAGATAATGAACTAAGGCAGGAAAGCAGCACATGACAGTGATCTCCCGAGTCTCCAAATCCAACGCTTGTCTCCAGGTCCCCCGCTACATGCTCAGGGACATCTTGTAGAAACTGAAGATACTGAGTTTTCTTAAATTAACCACAAAAAGCCAGGACGCACGCTTCCTCAGAAGAGCCTTTCAGTGACATGTCTGGGAACTAGCAGTCCCATGCTCTTGTCTCCTGAGTCTTTTTGTTCCCCCTGCAAAGTGAAGAGCTGGAGTGAGGAGGTTTCAGGGGAAAAGCCTCTCGTCCGTATGACTGCTTGCCCACGGCAAAGGAGGCCATGCAGCATGACTGCCCATGACAGCCCAAGGAGCAAAGGAGAGAGTGTAAACCAGTAGGGAAAAATGCCTTAAAATCAGGCATTAAGCATAAAAGCCTACATAGGAAAAAAAAAGCTGAGACTGTCTGGGCATGTTCCTTCACTGTAAATTAACAATAAAATATTGAATGTTCTGAAAAGCAACAAGAAGTTTTCACTCTTGAGTTGACTTAACTGAATGTAACAACACATTAGTCACTCAAACTCCCACTCTCAGAAATGTTTTTTTCACCCTCTGCAATGAGGTAATGGGAGAAAGATTCATTATTTGGATTTGTGCAGTTTCACCTAATTGTCAATTTTATTTGTCAACTCTAACAAGCAGGCTCATCGGACAACCCTTTTGATATTCCCAAACATTTGGTCTCTTTACAAAAGTTTTCTGATGGCATCCTGAGATGAAGATGGCCATCAGTAGGGCAAGTCCAGCTTCAGAAGATGGCTGGTTTCTCCACGGCGGGGGACCTCAGACAGATTTAAACTGCATACAAAGAGCAGAGCACCCCACTATTCTGGATACGGTCTGGACAAGCAGGTAAAGACAGGCACGGGCTGTTTAGGAACAGACTTTTGCAGCCTCAAACAAACAGCATGCACCCATAATTTCAGGATGAGAGGAAGCCACTCCTTGGAAAAGCACAAAACAAACCTCCTGGGAAACACACACACATGCCATGACAAGAAACGTCAGGTGCAAAGCCCACTCCTTACCAAGACTGAGGAAGCAACATCTGCAAGTAAGGATTCAATTTCCCATCTTATGAGCCTGGAAATATGAAATCTTCCAGAAGATCAGGCAAACTGGCCTCTTGCACCATTTCTAGGAGGCTTGTCATTTTTTTGATAAGAAGATGCTGTCTTTGGAAAAACTTGCTGAAACAAGCTAGGAGATGAGCAACTGACAGAAAGCCATGGTGAGAATTACTGCCCGTTTGGAAGTCATTATGCAGAGCTCAATCCATTCTAACATTTTACAGCCTACAGAAGGCAGCAAAAGTCAAACTGTGCCACCGCTGGGCCCTCATATTGGAAGTAGTTTTTGGCAGCTCCTCCCCAGGTCTGGGAGAGCTCTGCGTAAGGCCCAGTGGGACGTGGTATGGGGGCAGCTCCCTGGGCACACAAGAAGGGTGGAGCATCACAAGCCCTAAATGCAGGCGGCTTTGCCAGGTGAAGGAAGAGGTCTTCAGCATTGGCAATTGATCAAAAGGTGTCCTGCAGTGCAAGCTTGCAGCCAGAGGTGCCTCCAAAAAATTCACTGGGCATCTCCCAAAGTCTGTCAGCCCCCGAGTGCTTACAGCAGGCGGTATATGCTGTACACAGAACAGAATATAACGGCATTTTTATGACACATGTATTTACAAATATTTGTTTCACCATTGTGAAAATAGTGTTTCCAATCATCACCATTACAATCATAAAGTCAGCCTTTAAAGAAGATCCATAAAAATTTCCTTAAGTTAACACATTCTCTGGAAAGCCTGGCGCTGCTTCATTTCCAAAGCTTCATGTGCTATTGATATTTGAGCTATGCAGGCATAACTTTATTTACAGTAGAAAAAAATATATTAATACTGATTTATTTAAGCACTTTGCCAAAGTGGCAGTTCAGTTTAATCTAATACTAAAGTAATTGGGTTATGTTTGATTTTAAACTTTGAGAATCCAACACGAAGATTTATCAAGGGGTGAATTTAGCAAAGTTATCATCATCACAAATTATTGTTATGCAGTGGGGCTGTGTTATTGTCATCACAAACTGGTGCTACCCAGTGGGGTATGTGGGCTTTACCGGCACGTGGCTGAGCAGCAGACCTTCTCCAGGGCTTCTCACCCACGAGCACCAACTCCCTGAGCACCCCACACCTTGTGCCACCAATTCTCAGCCACCAAGGTGGAGCAGGGCCAGAAGCATCAGGAAGAAAACGCTTTTATACTGAGAAGGGGGGAAGCACACTGCACTCTTAGGGTGCAAAACGTGCTGCTCTGCAGCCGTTCTCGTGCTGTCAGCACCCAGCCCATCCCTCCTCACTGGGAAGAAGGAAAGGAGCAAATTCCAGTGGATGGATGCCCACAGAGAGCTGCAGGAAAACCTCTGCGGCCTGCAGAGACCCAGGCGCACTTTGGGGCGGTGGCTGCTGTGGGATGTGGCAAACGCAGCAGTAGGAGGAACTCCTGTACCTGTAAGGGGGATGGCCCATAAGAGCCCACCTGCAAGGAGCTGCGGTGCAGTGAGGGACAGCAGCAATGTCACCGGCCTCACGCAGGTTGTGCGGCTGGAGGAACAGCAGCCAAGTCCTACAGCAGAAAAGATACTGACAAAATGGTTTCTGTGCATTTAAAAGAAATGTTTTTAACCACTGATGTTGTTACTGGCATTTTTATCGTGCCGGCCCTTGCAGTGATTTAATGACTCCTCACCAAGCCCCTGGCTCCAGTGCAGATTCTTCTTCCTGTAGGTTAGAGGCTTCCTGCCCATATAGACCTCTACCAGAGGTGTTTCTGACCACAAAGCACACCTGGGGAGCAGGTAGCTCCCTGGCTGAGGAGCAGCAGCATGCAGCTGCAACCCACGAGGTGGTAAGGTTTGCAGCAGGAGCAATGGAGCTGCCAAATTGAAATAACCCAAAGCTCTTGATAGGAAAGGCTGATATAGGCACACTCAATTATTTGAAAATATTTTCTCAAGAGTGTAGGAACAAGAAAGCAGCGACAGCTGGAGGAAAACCACTACATCTAACTAAACATTCCAAATCATCTTCTGGAAGGAAATCTGTCCCATCAAACTTAATTTTTCTCATATTAAGAAAAAAAATACCTTGTCAGAAGCAACCAGAGTAGAAGACAACTAAAGGACAAAATCTGCAGTCCTTGTGACAGCTTGTCAAGTTATTCTGCACCAATAAATGACCAGATTATTTGGGTTTACGGAAAGGTCAGCTCCTACACCTACAGGAGCCAACTTCTCCAGCAATACATTGGCCAGTAAACATTTTTCACAGACTGTCAACAATTTCCTTAAGTAAAAACATCAGAAGAACACTAGTAAGGACAAGCAGAAATTACCACACACCTCCCACCTCAGTTAGAGATGAATGTACCATTTCACGGTGTCCATTCCCAGTCACAGCCCTGACACGAGGAGTGCCCCAGCTAGCCCCCAGGGGTGGCAGGTCAGCTCCTCACCCCCAGCTCAGTTCAGAGATGCCATGAAGACAGAGCTGGAAGCCACCTCGGCGAGAGCAGCGTTGGCCATGGCCCCCAGCTGATCCCCTGCTCTTACCTTCCCAACCTTTCCTCTGATTCCTGCCTCTGGTGAGCTCCAGTTTGAGAGCCTCAGCACTAGGACTTCAAAAAAAGGTGTTTCGGTGGAGCTGTAGGACAGATTGATGCCTCACCCCTTCAGAAATAAATAACCTGAACTCTTGAAGAGTTCAGACTACCACATTTGAAAGGTTATGACAAACCCAACCCCTGTTTACTTATCCAATTAATTCTAGCTGCTCTGTACCTTCATTTGGCATTCATACCATAAAGTGTCATGGAGTTACATGTAGCTTCATGACTTGTCTAAAATATATTGGGTTTATTTACTCTAAGATGCTGTCTCAACCCCCATCAGGTGCCTTCTAGCTCTTGCATTGTAAGGATAACCAATACTTTCTCCCAGTTACCTTCTCAAGTCAGTCGTTCCTAATGCCAAAGACACTACATTGAGGACAACCATTTAAAGCAAATAGTGTTTACAGCTTTTTAGCACTGCACATGCATGACTGTGAAGCTAATGAGAATTTTGCTTGAGGAACTTTGGATAAAACTATCAGATTTCTTGGCAGAATCAGTTTTGCCTTACTGAGATTTGATTTTAATGAAAAAGCCCCATAACTCCTGGGGAGCAGTCAGACTGTGACCTGAACTGCACAATTTGTGCCTAACTTTAATCAAACCTAATTAGCTTTCCTCTTGCAATATGGGTTCCACACCCCACATTCTCCCAAGCTGCCTGTGCTGTCTCAGGATACTACAGATTTCATGCGTTTCAGATACCACGGAACAGAACCCAGCTGCCCACTCACAAATGATTACAGCAAGGCAACGTGCAAAATACCTGCTTAAAAATCAATTTTAAAAATAGTATGCATTTCACTTCAAGGGTTTTCATTATGGTTTTGGCATCCTGCTTCACATTCACCTATTTGTATCAGCAAGTGTTTTTCAACTGATACTGTAAAAACACCTCAACATTTATGTAGGAAAAGTAAATTAACTTAAATTTAACTTAATTATCCCCCTAGCAAACATGCTCCTAAACTTTGATAAGGCTCTAACACATCTTGTTTGTAGAGATGTGCATCTAATGAATGAAAACTTCCCCTGCAGTGTATCCAACAGCATGGGTCTCCCACCCAAAAGAGGGAGCAATGAGAGTGCTCCAGGCCCCTCGGTGCTGCCCTGTGCTAATGAGGCACAGGAGGCAGTGAAGGCTTTGCAGGCTCTCTCTGCTCAGGGTGAACTTCAGCACAAGTGATTATCCTGACAGTTCCCATTTACGACATGTTATTGACCTCGTGACACTCATCTCCCCACAGGAGCCATCATCATTAATGCAGTAACTAAAATGAAGAAGAAAGAAGACTTTTGAACACCAGGTCTTGCATTGTAAACAAGAATGGATTTCAGGAGCTTTTCAAGGGTGCGTTAATAGCAAGATCACATCTAATAGCTTCAAACAAACCACCACAATGCATTTCATACAAACCTTTGAAGACCTTTCTCAAGTTCCTCCTCTGCCATTGTCACAGCCCGCCATGCTGAGAGAACTGGAAGCTGGCTGGGTGGATTTGTGACATTAAGGTCAAAAATTTTTTATGACCAACCATAGAGCTGGTTCCAATGCAAGTGAAATGTCATTCTTTGAAGTTATGCACGGTGCCCTGCTCAGACAGGTTTCATGTACTCAGTGGTGCTCTGCACGAGTCCATCTTGGAGCCCATTTTATTCCACAATTCATAAGATCTCCCCAAAATAAAAAACCTGAAAATAGTAAACAGATGTGTCTTCCCAATGCAGTTACCCATCCCCAGCTGCCCCAGCAGTGCCTGCAGCTGATGCTGGCTGCCAGCATGGAAGGCAGGGCCCATGGGGAACCTGCAGAGCTGTGGCAGATGAAAGGGCAGCGGGCTTGTCCTGGGCAGTGCACCTGGTGCACTCACACTCACAGTGCTTCTTGGGACAAATGACTTTGTCTCTCCACATTTGTTTCCCAATATCTCCACTTTGCATGAGGCACTGAGCACTGATGACCCATTATGGAATAGTGCACTGTATTAACTTTGAGTATAATGGTGCCATGTATTAAATTTGAGTATGAGAAGGCAAGTGTAAAACCCCTGCAAATCACTCCTCTTCCCTTGGAAGCGTGAAATTGCAGGAATGGGAAATCCTTTCCCGACATATCTCTGCACTCTGTTTGCTTTAACGATTCAATCTTTTGAACACCTTATGGTCCCCCAAATAAAATAAAAATAAATGGCCTCCAACTAAATGCTGTGGGTTTTTTCTGCTAAGTCTCAAAATGATTTCAGCTGTTATAAAATCCCTTGAAAGGAGGGATGGGTTTTAGAAAACTGTTGATGGCACAACAACGGTAATGACACAAATAATGTCGTTCTAACTTGATTATTCATGAGGGTTATGAGAAGTTATGATAGGCCCTCTCACATCTTTAAATTCGTTTCCTGCTCAAACTGATTACAAAGTATGACACCTGTATGCTGGACTCTGCCTGGCCTTAGAAATCAAGCCAACAGAAAAGCACCAAAGCATGGGAAGGAATATGCACGGCATCCACTTCTGCTCTACAACAGCAAGAAATCTGATTGCAGTATCTTCACTCAGGAACAGTCTTGGACTCAGGGCACTTGGCAGCACTGGCAGAGAGGAGGGTGACAGAGGGGCTGATGGCGGTAGTAGAGCTGTGCCCCCTGGCCCCCCGCCTTGCTGCAGGAGCCAGATGTGTTCCCACTACCATGGGTGCAGCACCTCACGGCTCCCAACAGGGGTTACCAAGGCAAAGCCAGGGGTTCACTGAGTAAATTGCAAACGGTCTCAAATCTAATTTCACTTTTCTCACCACAATGAGATGTTTGACTGCAGCTCCTAAAGCAAACAGCTCAATCTTAAATGGGGAGGAAAAAAGAGAGAGAGAGAGATTGTGGTTCACACAAGGAACATGTAATTAAAACATTCTTAAAAATAGTTAATAGAAGTGTCTGGGAAATGATTCGTACTTATTGACTACTTGGATCATGTGGGCTTTGGTCAGCCCTGTGAATACACACTTGATTTTAACACTGCCATCAGTAGTTTTTAAAACTACAGCTTCCTAAATTGCAGAGAATAAATTAAAAGCTTGAAATGAAAAGCTTGTAAATAAAACAGCCATTTAACCCCTCAGCAAATGCATACAGTTCAATATAAAAGCACTGGAATGGCACTTCCCTTGCTCAAGTTGGCACTTACAAATGTAGACGGGTATAAAGGTTGCATTATCTAACTGACAAGCTAACACATTTTAAATTCCACAAATTAAGAGTTAATGGTACCTTCTGTTCTCCTGCAACTTCTTTCAGTATGAAATCACCTTGTATAAAAACCAGCAGTGGGATTTCAAATGTGTTGGGAAATATTATATATTTCCTAGAGTATGACCGAGTTTAGTTTGATGCATTAAAAATAATACGCATACAATTTTTTGCCTACTGTTACACAAGTGTTCATCCTGGGGGTTTCCAAAGAATTTTCATTAGCTAACGAAGCATTTCTGCCATAAGAAGTCATTAGGGTGGCTTAAGTAGTAAAGGAACATCTACATTCATACTGATTTTAGTAGTTATCTCTTGTCAAAAAGATGGTCTATTGTTCACATCTTCACTTCCCTGATTTCTTAATTGCAAATATACATGTGACCATTAATCGTACAGTACTAGTAACCTCTGTACAGTAATAAACAAGTCAAAGCCTCTGGAAGAGTTCTGGTTCTTAAGGCTGAAGCAACAACACACCTTTGTACTGCAGCATGCTGCAGACCACAATGAGCAGAGATGGAATTTCTTTCTCCCAGCCTATAAAAGGCCAAACGCTCTGCTCTAGGAGAAAAGAGTGGACAGCAGAAGGTGGACAGTAGCTGCTTCAGGTCCTGCAGCTTGCTTCTTGGCTTTTGCATGGCAGACGGGGCTTATGGCCATGGATGTCTTCTGCAGGCAGCACAGCCCAGCTCTGCAGCTGGAATGGGAACTGCTGCCAGGACTTACTGCAGGCACTGTTTGCACTTCTATTAGCATTCTAAATTAACATTTCTAGGTTAGGAAATGTGAGGTAACTCTCAGGGACAAATTCATTTGCAATTCATTACTTCTTTTCTCAGGCCTGCCTGCTTTTCAAAGGTTTAAAAACCAGATGTGGAAAATAAGATTGCTAAAATCATTTGGCGACTTAATAAAGAGGTGCTGCATGTTCCCAGGGTAGATTTTCAACATCTGCGTGCATGACGCATGAGAAAATGCTGTCAGGATATGGGGACAACACTTGAAAACAGCATCACATGAGAACGAAAGTCACCATTTCATTTCTGTGATTTCTTCTTCCCATAAGTAATTTGGTTTAACTTCATGTAAACACTTCTGTGATGTTTAAGTACCTATTTTCTAAGGGGAAAGGTTCCATTTCAGGTGTACATCCTGCTGATGGCATCTTGTCTCATTCCTATAAAAACAGGCACCGTAACGCACATAGACAATGCTTCAAATAAGAACAATATCAAAGTCCCAATTAATATTTAAATAAAACTAACCTATAAGCATCGAGTAGAACAAGAGCAGAAATGCAAAAACCAAGAGCAGAAAGGTTCCAACAGAACATGCTCCCATCCAGAGTCATAGAATCATAGAATGGTTGGAAAGGACCCCTAAGATCATCTAGCTCCAACCCCCTGCTGTATGCAGGGACACCTCTCTCTAGACCAGGTTGCTCTCAGCCCCACCTGTCAGCACCTGAGCACAGACGTGCACAAAAAGCAAGGGAGAGGACATAGAATGCTGCTGCAAAAGGGCTCCAGCAACCCCACCTGCTCGCCTTGAACTCTTGGGCAAGGTACGAGCACTTGGTATTTCAAGAACAGTCAGAAATGGTAATGTTCCCTACACGCATTTTGCATGCCAATTAAATATTTCAAGTTTATATCAAGATTATTGCCACCTATTTAATGGCTCGTTGATTTTACAAGCCATACCAATTTTCTCTTTCCTTTCCACTGAGGTAGTTACAGTACCGACTAACAGCAGAAATTAGACAACATGCTGCAACCTGACTTAAAAACATCTCTGCATTCAATATCTATACTTCCAAGTGAAAGACGAGCTAATGCCCCCTGCCTTCCCCCACACCACCACCTTTGGCCTCATTGCTCCAAAGCCAGAGCAAGGTCAATTGAATTACACCAAGCATGACATTAGGAACAACAACAAAAAAGTCCTAGAAATTCTCAGCTATTTCTTATATGGTCTTCTGATGCACACAGAATCAAACAGTACAGTGCTTTCTGTTGCTGAAGAGTTGGCTCCCGGGGAAAGGCTTCAGCCTTCTCCAGAATTTCCGAAAGATACCATAGAAACATGCATGCTCCTACCCGTCCCCTACCTGTCCCCACATCCATCCTTCACAGCACACCAAAAATTGCTTCACCGTAACATTTTTAGTCAGATAAACAAATGCACAGTGGTTGGTTTGGGCAGCACTGCATCCTCTTCCACATTTTCCCTTAGGGAAAAAAAAAAAAAAAACATCTGGAAAATGCAAACTTTGCACCAAATGAGCAGCAGGTTTCATTTTTTCTTGTCAAGTAGACAGTATTCACATTATTCACTCCACTAAACACCTTAATAAAGTGTTTTGAAGAAAATGAGAAATGAGAATCTCAAGAACACAATGGAAGTTTACTCAAATCAACTATTCCAACTGGGAAAAAAATATTTTGCAAATAAAGTTCTTCATACAGGGCTCTTCATCTTACACAAGGTAAAAAAGCTAAAAGTCTTGAAAACTCTTTTTCTCATGACACAAAATCTTTTTGAACCAGGTTAGCAATGTCACCCCTTGATTCCCATGTTCCCTTGATCTTGCTGTTCTTTCTACCTGCCTTGGCAAATCATTGTTTTCAAGGATCTGACTCAAGAATAACACGGTGTTTGTGGTCCCTGTAGAAGCATCCTGCCCTGTCCTTTTACAGCACTAGCTACACCATCTCCTTGATGCAATAGGATTGCATGGGGATACGTCTGCAGAGACTGCTGACTTCAGGTTTTCAGCTATGTTCCTAGCTAGTGTAGAAAAACCCCTAAAATGCTGTTGCCAATGGCTAGAAGGGTGACAACTAGCATTTCTGAGACACTGAAAGCAGAATTTCATTTCTTGCCTGTTAGAAGACGCTCAGTTTCATTTGAAATACGGCATAACTTTCCATTAGAAAGAGTGCAGAAAGCAGAGCAGCGTAACATCCCACCCAGCCAACAAATGCACTCCCCAGTGGGACTGGAAACTCCCTCAGGAGCACACTAGCAGTTTATTGTTCATCTTCTCATGTCTGGTTGTCTTATGTTACTGCTTTCATTCTGTAACACTTTCGGTGTTTACTCCTTTAAAATATGCATCCTTTTGTACTTGATTGCTTTTTGTTATCTTTGTTGAGATCCACAGACCTTTTCCTTTAACTCTCAGTATTTTCATTGCCAGGTAACATGGGTGACCTCTGGGCATCTGTTCAAACATCTCTGCACGCTTCCCCGACATATCTACGTCCTTAAGCGGTGGCTCTCCCTCATTTGGTTTTATGTTGTTGTTTTCACTGCTTAAACTGTCCTGCAACAAACCCATCTGTAAAATTTAATTCTAATAGCAACTACCATGGCCCTGGGCAACCTGGGCTACTACCAGATCTGGAGGCTGGTGGCCCTGCCTCGTGGGGCAGGGGGGGTGGGAACTTAAAGATCTTTGGGGTCCCTTCCAATCCAAGCCATTCTACGATTCTATGATACTGGAGCCAAGTGATTATTCAAACAGTGCTCAGTGCACATCTTTTGCCTTTCCTCCAGTGCTGCACATCCTCTGGCCATGACACCTCCGAAACCAGCTGGGAGCAGCTCTGCAGGACACAGGCTGGACAGAGCACAGCTTCTCTCCTATCCCAGCTCTGACAGTGATATATTGGCCACTGCCAATACAAACCTGGCACAACCCAAATAAGCCCAATCACACACTTGCACAAAACTCATTTAAAAATGTGCTACGAGCCCAAAGCTATTCATTAAAATAAATGGCGAGTGCTCTTCAATGAAACTTAGAAGAATACAGCTCTGCACTGTCAGGCATTTCACATGCCCCCAAGTCAAATCCATTCGATAGATGAGTAATTACCCTAAGTTGTGTTACAATTTGCTCATCATTGTGATTATTACTGATTAAGCACTACTCAAACGCTACACTTCAGTTCAGTACAATATCTATGATTCAGGAGATGAGCAGTGCCCACTGCTTGTGGCAGTGCTAGCACACTCCAGCCATGGCAAAAATAAATGGGTCCTGATTTGACACATTCAGTTCTTCAAGCAACTGGGCTTCATCACTTTCATAACACTGATGCTGAGTTGCAGGCTCTCAGATGTGCACCTTCTGCAGACTGCAAACAAGTGTATAGCACAAAAGCATACAGTGCTTCAATTCAGCCCTGACCCAGACAGTCTGAGTAAGAACTGGCTCTGTTTACAGACTCTCCCACAGACAAGGAGTAAGCCCATGCTCAGCCACGGGTTTACCTATCATCAAAATGCACATGTGGCAAGATACCTGTTTGTGATGGACAAATCCACCTATTGTTTGTTGAATATTCTTCTTTCATTACACGTTTTACATCCCTTAAAAATTAAAAATTAAGTCCTCTGTGGATGAACTTCTCTGCAAATGTGTAATCAAAGCAAAATATATTAGTTGAAACACAGCTGACAATTAACTATTTGTTTCACTGCAAAGAAGTTCAATTTTTGGTATTTGATTTTCCTTCAGGGTAATGAATGGTGCCTATTTACTAGACCTATAAATAAATCATTTTTCCAATTATCTACTGGTAAAATACAGTAGCACATACAAGCATGATTTTGCTGTGTTATTAAAAAGCAGGCCGGTATTTCAGTGCCATTCTTGTTATCTATAAGGTTGCTGAGCAGTCATGAAACAGAAGCTGAACATCCCGTGACTCTGAAATGTTAAAACATATCATTCCAATCATTCTTCTGCTCCTTGCTAAGTACCACTGCAACTCAGATTGCAGTGTCAGCTGCATAGATAAGGGTTATATAACCCAGTGAAAAAATAGAGCCAGCATCTAACTGCAAGTCAGCATGAAGATAGACGACTCAAACATGGAAGAATTCAGAGACCAGGACGAAGGATCATGCCTGAGCCCATTTCTGTGCAAAAAAAAAAAAACCAAATATGTTTATTACCAAATATCAAAATATACAGATGCATTTCATTGAAATACTCCTCTCCCAGACAGATTGTGGTATCAGCCAAGAAATGGCAGAAATATTATCAGGAGAGAACAGAGTGCTGGTAGCTCTCAGCAACAATACAGTGCTCACACTTGGTTCAAAAAACAATTGTGTTTAAAATAAATAAATAAATAGAGAGAGAGAAGCAGTCAAGAGAGAGCACCAGAAATAAAATAAATAAAAGTTGTGAAGTCCTGCAGCACGAAGCTTTAAAAGGCAGAGACAGGGTTGTTTTGAAAAGAAATTGATAACAAATTACACAAGACAGGCTCAAGCCACAGGATAGAAGAGGAGGCAAACACAGTTGTTTCCTCTGTCAAAAAATACTCAATGTTTTCAAACGCGCATAACAAGGAAATTCTAGAACAAGACAGAAAACCGCTCAAAGAGCCCCAAACCATTATTATTAACTTGTGAAAAGGGCTGTCGATATAGATGGCAGCCCAGGAACAAAACTTGGGGCAGGGCGGTCACTTGCACTTCATCTAAGATATAGGACTCCACACTGACATTAAGTTCCACTTTCAAGAGCCATTTTGACACTGAGTCACTGGCTCAACAAAAATCAAGTCAATGTTGTGTCCACGGCAAACAGATCACATTCCAAAATGGAAGCTAGAGTCACTTGATAATGGTACTGTTCGGTCCCAATTCTGTTACCACTTTAGTACTCCAGATATCTTTGCCCTTGAAACTAAGCCATAAAGTAATACACACCTGTGTCAAAGTAACACTGGTATTTACACGTTTTCAGAACTGTAGGTTCCAGAGAACGCCCTTATCTACCAACTTACTGTTCTGTCATGTAGGCATCACTGCTGAACCTTTCTAACAAAAGCAGCACAGCCCAAAGCAACAAACCGGCTGGCAAATGAAACGCGCAGAAAGGCTGAACTAAGGGATCCACAAAACCACCACAAAAAAAATAGCACAGAGAAGCCAGGACCAGAGATGAGGATAAGACAGAGAGACTGAAAATTGCTACCTCTGCATAGCAATATTTGTTACAGGGAGCACAAATGGTTTACAGAAGGTGTAACGGGTGTATTTAGGTACTGAGGTTAACCTCATCCACTAGAACAGTTTGATGCTATCACCTATAGCCTAGTGATTTTCAGATCCAAACCCATCTCCATAGTTAGACCCCTGAAAAATTCCCAAGAAGAGCTATTAATTACTGAAAGAGCACCAATATCAAAACCTTAGTGGCTGCTCAGAGAAAGAACAGATGAAACTCCTTGCCTTCTTCCACAATAACAAGCCTTCAAAGAAAAGCTTTGCTGTCACCACTCAGAAGCAATATAATTGCTCAGCCAAGCATAAGACTTTTGTCTGGTTTCTCAGATAAAGTTTAGCCTCAGTTTTTAACTGATGCAGAATTTGACCTGCAAGTAAATATTAGTTCTACTTGGATTGGTTCATAATCCAAAAGAGAAATCCAGCTTCACTCTCCTAATATTGTACAGAAAATTGGCAAAGCTGTCTTGTCTGTGACTCCATCACAAGCCAAGAAGGTTAACCTGCTCAATCCAGCCCGATGCTGAACAAAATCAAGCATTTCAGTCAAATTCTAACTCTATCACTAGCACACATACTTACTTGGGAGGAGGAAAACAAACAAACAAACAAAGAAAAAACACAAAAAACACACACAAGAAAAAGAAGAAAAACTATGGATGTGATTTTACTGAAGACAAAACCAGAGGCTTTACTCACACTCACATCAGCTGACTAACTTCAGGAAGACTTTTTCATTGAGAATGAATCTGATAGAGCCCCGCAACATTGGTGCATCAGTGCATTCACTGGATGCACTGAATATTTTGCCCAACCAAAGTGAACCTAGGGCAGAGAGGGGAAAAATCACACACTGAAGTCCAACCAAGAGCTGGTAGCATTGCTCCAGCATTAAGCATTGACTGGACCTGACAGGGAATTCAACAGGCAGAGGCAGAGCAACTCTGCCGAGCTGGAAGCTGGATCGTGTGGGGGAAACAGAAAGGAGGGGAGAGACCTCAGGTGAGCCCCCAAGGGACCAGAGATGCAGTAAATGGATTTGAGCAAGATGTTCAGATCTTCAGCTCTGTTATGAGCTAATGAAAATTCAATGTCAGGCAGTTCACTGACTTGATGCAAATCCTTCCAAGAACAAGGGAGAAACAAAGAATCATTTGCTGAGTTTTAAATCAGCGGGGAGTTTTGGGAAATGTTTCCTGCATCCTCCCTACCTGCAGCAGGGTGACATCTCCCTCCAAGGACATGAGGGATCTTGGGGCAGCCATGTGCAGGTGGATGGCACAGCCTTATCAGGAGCTTCAGGAGGCCCAAGAAAGGCAAGTTTAGGGAGGGACAAGAAAGGAAACAGTCCCTGAGAAAAGCCCAAATGACTAGCACTTTAAAGACCTAAACGAAACAATGCAAAATACATTAGGAGCCTCACAGAGAGCTAGTGGGCAGGATCTGATCCAGCAGAGCCCTGAAGAAGCAGCAGATCCACAGGATCCCTGACCTCTGAGTACTGTCTCTTTGGAGCACAAGGAGAGCCCATCCCAAAGTGCAGAAGCCTGCGTGGCTGAGCAAGGAACTCCATGCCAAGCTGGAGCTATTCCTTCTGGACTCTGCACAGCTCCAGCTCTCCTGCTCCTTTCCCACACAGCATGCTCGCTCCTTACAGAAAACCCAGCCATCCTCTTTTCTCCGGTTCCTCTTCTGTAACTCTTTTCCTTTCCAGCACCCACCCTTTGCTCAGTACGCTTCCAATACCTCTCTCCTTACACGGGTGCTGTGCCACAGGCAGTGCTCCTCAGCAGTCCTGCACCATCCGTAGGATGCCACCAAGGGCATGAACAGAGCAGTGCTGCGCTGCATCCCACACCTGCCAGCCTGGCAGACAGGAGCAGGCCTTTGTTCCACGCTGCACAGACAAGCTCAGATTAGAGCCAGCCACGATCCGAAGAGCAGAAGGGGGACCGATCAGCCCCCAAGTGGGCAATTTGGCATTTTGCAATAGCGCATTTTTACAGACAGTCAAATATAATTTGGAGAATAAAATGGTAGTGGAGAACAACGCTTTCCCCAAGTTTTATAATTGAGTTATTATGGAAGTGTGTAAAAAATTGGGTTTATAATAGAAATGCTGACATGAGAACAGCATGAACACAGCTGTTGTAATATAGTAAATTTGTAAGAAATTGTATAGCTAACAAAGTAGGTCAACAGCTTCCAAGGAAACGCTGTGCTTCAGGTGCCATGCTAGCTTAGGACATCTTAGTGCTTTTTCAGCATAACAGAGGAGTTTTCCTTTCTGTGCTAACTCCCATTATTCTTTATTCTTAAAAATATTCATGCTGATGGTGGGGCTGACCTCCAATCAAACATCAACAAATACACACCCAGCACCTTCAGGTAGAGGCCTGCCCCTGCCAGGTGCCACCAGCCCAGCGCTTCACACAGCTGGACATGAAGGAGGGCGAGGAGGTGGCTGGCACCAAGCAGGTTTGCAGAGCATCTTCCTAGCCACAGTGTTTGTGGAAACTGTCTACACCAGAAAGGTTGCCTTTGGACATAACATTTCTCTTCCCTGAGTTTGTTCTGTCTCTTTTTTGAACTTTTGTAGACTTTCAAGTACATTCCAATGGAAAGGAATCCCAGAGCTTGGGAAGGAACAGCAGGGAGGGAAGCATTGTCACGCAGACCGTGTTTTGAACCAGCCATGTGCTTTCATCAACAATCCAGCCTATGGCAGGCAGTTGCAATTGGATGATCTTTAAGGTCCCTTTCAACCTGAGTCATTCTATGACTGTGTTTTCTCCAGTATTTCACTAGATAGGATGATGAACAATTGCTATTTACCTTATCCACACTGTTATTTTCTAATTATTTGCTGCCTCGCCCTCTTTGTCTCTTCCCCAGCCAATGATGTCCTTCTGGAATGAATTAAAATCTTAATGTCTGCAAAATTAGTCATGACTATGTCTGATAGGATCACAGAATCATAGAATGGCCTGGGTTGAAAGGGACCACAATGATCATCTAGTTTCAAACCCCCTGCTACGTACAGGGTTGCTAACCACTAGACCAGGCTGCCCAGAGCCACATCCAGCCTGGCTTTGAATGCCTCCAGGATAATATCTTGTGATTCTCTTTCGCTTCTGACTACAAGGCATCTCACTGTATAACTCTTGGTAATATACAGAAGCTAGATTAAATTCTACAGTTGATTGTAAAACGTCACAGAAGATCTTTTATCTGCTCATACCTTATTCAGATATAATGAACAAGGGAAAGAACACAGCTTTGGTCTGTCAGTGGATCTTCCCAGTTTCTACCTAAGCATGTATGTGACAGCTGTCAATTCAGAAGTAGTTAATCCCAACAGAAAGATGACGGGAAAATGCTGAGTTGATATGACAGCAATGGAAAAAAAAAAAAAAATCAAAGTAGGCATCCCTGTAGGAAATGTTTCCACGCTATAACAGATGGCCAGTAGTTAGAGGAAACCATTAAAGCTTGAGTTGTGGAAATTGGGTAAATTTCTCACAGCAAAGGACAGCAGATAGAAATAAAGGAATTTTACCAATGTTCTAGGAAGAGTCAGCCCTTTGACAGAGTGCAGCTATGAAGCAGCAGCACAGGAAAGGCACTATATTTTACAGGCACACTTCTGTTGTGCAGTGATTTTATCACCATTCAGTCATTACCATACAGCATGCAAACAACACGATCGCACAAGTGTCATAATTGCACAATTACATTAATACACAGGCAGCAATCAGAGGGACACCAGTAATACATACAAGTATTTCATTTGTACATTCAGAATTTTTGCAAAGATTGACTCTTAAGTTGGCCATCTCCAAAGCTCCTGTCCTCTCCGAGCAGTTTGGTATCTGGACAGCACTCATCAGGTCTGCTTTATCCCCTTCGTATTAAAATACATTCCAGCACTAAGCAAAGAGAATGAAGTTTTCCTAAGAAAACCCCCAACTAGGAGGAGCTGAAGGTGTATGAGCATTGTAGCAAGTCTGGGCTGCATTCCAAACAAAAAAGGCTAGGAAAGGGGATTGGGGAAATTAGAAAAGGCACAACTTAGCCGAGCTTCCTTTTGGGACCCGTTTAAATGTGAAACTCAGGGACTGTGAGCCTGTGGGATTCAGAGAACAGATGCCCAAGTCATTCCCACTTCTGAAGACCCTCTTTGCAAAAAAAAATAAAAAGTAAATAAAAATAAAAAAAACCCTTGGGAATGCACAGCAATAGTTGTTTGAGTGAGAGCATCTCAACAGCTGCAGTGTTGAGCTGAGCACAGCTTGCCACAGCTTGCTTTACTCCCTGTCCTGGGGATTTGCTTGTGTTACAACTGCTGCCAAGTCTACGGATATTAAACCTTTCCAGTCTCATTCTTTGAGCAGAAAACAGAAGTGAAGCAGCAACAGTCCTCAGCAGCACAGCACATACAGCAGCCAAGTGGTGGGCATCGGGAGATGATGCCGCTGAACAGCCAAGTCGGTACCAGCTCTGAATGTGATCTGAGGAGACTCCTTGGTCACAGATAAGAAAATAAGGAGATTTCTCTCCCTCTGGAATATTTTAAGACTGCCTATTTTATGTCTATTTAAAGACTGATTGACTGATTTAAGCACAAAGGCTGCTCCTTTAGCCTTAACAGACATTTCTATTCGGTGCGTAGTATGAACAAGAGCAACTAAATTAAATTTGTAACAATGAAGCAGCATTTCCAGGGGGGGAATTACAGAAAAAACTGAACTAACACCTGTGCAAAGTGAAGATTCATACTTTCTCACAAGAACTCCATAATCTCAACCAGGACAGCCATGCTTCTAGCACATTGTTCTCACTTATTTAATAATGGGATACAATTTTGGGCTGCATGTTGACAGAAAGCAGAAGTGACAGAAAGCTCAGGAAGCTTTGCTTTTAGCATTTGCCTTTTGGAATGGAAATACTCAAAGAGAACCCCTAGGCTGATAAAATCTGTCACTTCAATATCAAGTAAAAATAAATAAAACCAACTTTTATCAGCCGCTATAAATAAATAAATCTGTTTTTGTTGAGAACTGCAGTAATATCTATTTTAGACCTTTTCCATTTCAGAAGTTTGACAACCTCCCTTCTGCTGCTTCGGGATCCAAATGTTCTGAACCTGCCAAGCAAGATAGCAGCATTACTTCCAGACAGTGTCAAACTACCTGCACAGCTGGTGCTGGAACCCCACGAGATACGAGCAAGGCTTGGTGCTCAAAGGCATGAAGCAGGGCTTGCTGCAGGATCTCCTGCACAAGGGCTTTGCTATTCCAGTGCTCAGCTGAGCTGCAGACAACACTGCTGCTTCCCTGCAAAACTTGCTGCATCTCTAAGATCCATCCATCTCATGGAACAACATGAATTAACAAGGGTTAAACACTGAATTTCTTATATATTAAAACATGTTAGTTTTTTAAGTCTTACAATAGTAGTTAGTTCCAACAAACAGAAGCTATTTAAACTTAACTTTGACCATCCTGACTTTCTCAATAGATACACAAATACGCGTGTGCCTTTTAGACAGAGGTAGTAATCACAGCTGACAGCTGTGAGAGCATTTCACATGTTTCGGTAATAAACCTATCTATCCCTATTAAATATTAATATGCCATCTCTTCCTATTACCTATTATGTCATCAGTCACATCAGTTTTAGGAGGAAGGTCAGCAAAAACAAGATATGGCTTTTGTCATTTGAGCGTTTTATGGATGTTTATTGAACCCCTGACAAGAGAAGCACTATTTATTCTAAAGGTTGAAAATGTAAGCAGGAAAAAAATAAACAGAATGTCTTCCTGCCTTCAATTGTCTATCTATTGTATGAGTATTTCAGAGCTCATAGTTCAGCCAAGATAAGAAGGGCATGGAAAAGGAGGTGATCATATGCAATTATTATTTCTGTTTTTCTATTTAATAACACAGCTTGGCGCTCAGTTCTGGAGCTGACTCACTTGACATTCAGACTCTTCTTCTACCAAATGCTGACCTGATATAAAACGAAATGTTTCAGAGGAATACACTTCTCATGAATTACTTTAAAATAGTTACAGTGAAATTTGTGTTTTCCCATGTGGAATTTTTGAACCCCTTATACAGATTTCAAGAAAATTCAAGTTATTAATGACACTCTGGTTTCCCTTTCACCCCTTGTTTTTGCTCACAGAGCTTTCATTTTTGGTTGCCGATCTTTACCGTTGTTCAACCTTTTGCTCCACTTTAGCCACTCCTCAACCTCTTTTCTACCCCAGCAGCCTTACAAACCTGGGGAAGCACAGGCAGACAAACTGAGAGATGGAGAAGCTCAAATTCTGTGCTCATCTGTCAAATAGAGGCAGTATTTTCAGTATGAGGAGGGCAAAAACCAAAGACAGGAATACTGCCTAAAGATGGAACCTTTCCAGTGCTACCCACAAACACACTGGCTCTACATTTCCATCAGCTGACGCCCAACCTTACAGATAGCTGCTTTTTTACTTTCATTGTTCCCGGTGGAGAACTCCTCCAGAACCTCAAACCCACATCACTACAAATTTTAATCTTGGTGCATAACCAATTTTCAGCCTGTTATTCTTATGGCAACCCTGCCATTTCCCCCAGATAGGTATTTCTTTAACTCCCAGGTGCTGATTCCCCTAAGTATTATCAATGGTAATCAAACCTCCCAGGCTGCTGCTTACAAGATTTCCCTGATGATCCACATAATTCCCCCTTTGCCCTTCTAGTTTTGATGCATCTTTCTTGAACTTGCTAACTGTTGATTTGCAGTCCATTCGGAAAGCTCATTCCCCAATCCTAACAACTCAAGCACCAGTACAATGCTAGCCCTTATTTTATAGGGCTTCCTCAGATAACGTAGTGCTATTAAATCAGTATCTTCAAAACCGAAGTCCAGGAGAATTCCATTCTGTTTCATGCTTCATTATGAAAGATTCATACAGCCCTACTCATCATGTTTCTACAGTCATCTACATCAACTCTAGCATACTAAAATGTTGTACAGTATGAAATGACACGTTGAAATGATCAGTCAGGTTCACCAGGTTTAACCGCTATGACAATGATATGTAATCATACTTGGGTTAAGCATTAAAAAAAAGTCCTAATCGGCATACAAGAGCAGCCTTTACTGTGGTAATTAGCATTTACCAAATTGTAACATCAAGCTCAGAGTGCTGAAAAGTGCCCTAGAGGCAAAAGTACAGGAGAGAGATTGCCAAGAGGACACCAAAAATGGAAGCTGCCTTTGTGCTGAAAGAAGCCCTGCAGTGATGTGAGTACCACATGCCAGAGCTTATTTTCTACAGGAACAGTGGTAATAGGATTAGTTTCTACAACATGACATGTTAATAAACTGTCTCTCACAAACATAACACCCCTGAAGAAAAAACAAACTCCTGTGCAAGAAAGACTGAATTATTTAGCCATTGCAAGAGGTACCTGGAAAGCAGTGCTGAAGAGCAGAGTTAAACATTTGAACTTGGTCAAGTAAAGCTGATTCTTTGTTTTACCTTGGATTTGGTGTTGTTGGTTTGGGTTGTGGATTTTGTTGTTTTTTTGTTTGTTTGTTTGTTTTCTTTTCTTTTATTGGGCTTTTTTTTCCCCATTGCATGTAAGTTGCCAAGTGAGAAATATGAAACAGGACAGGAACTAGAAGATAACCAGAGCACTAGCTCTGAGTCTCTCAAACCACGGTTTTGCCATCAAATTCTGATTCTCTGTTTAACAACCAATGTAGAGTTCTACAACAGGCTCTACACACACACGTACTAACATCAAGCTCAGAAATCACTATACTGTAGGAACTGTGGGTGCTACAAAGTGCAACTCCCAAACCCAGAGCAAATTCTTTCAACCACCGCCCACCACAATGACCATGTAAACCTTGTGAGAAAACCACTTCCAAACTACAAATTGCCAGAACAGCTTGGGCTTCTTGTATTTCTACATTCTGTCTTCCCAATCACTGTGGTTCAGGGGAGGCTCATACGTACAGCAGGTAACTATATAGTTTTCATTAGGGTACCTAAACACTCAAGCGTTCTAGGGATGTTTAGCTTTTAACTTGGTTGATCCCATTAGAGAAAGTAGATAATCTGTTCTTTTATCTACCACTTTCATCACTACACTATTTCCTGTTTCCAGTTTTGCTACCCTGTAGTGACCTGTTTGCATTTATACATCATTGCCACTATTTTACCAGGAAAAAAAAATAACAGAAATTTTACCAGGGTTTCATTTGCATTTGATGATTCCATTTAACAGCCCTGTGGGCTAAAAGCCAATTCATGAAAGTTTTTAATTCATGATGGCAGTGGAGGACGTTAACCCCATTAGCATCAAAAAGAAATGGCCAAATGTCAAGACTGTTTTCACAGATCCATCCCTGTCCTTCCAGACCAGTTAAAGCTCCCAGAATCAGGTTAGTCAATGGTGCAGACTAGTTCCTCAGTTAACATTTGTGACGCTGCTGTCAGACACTATGCATTCACTGCATCACTCATGCTGCTGGACCCAGCCACTGGAAATCTCAGAAACAAGCAAACTGAAAGATACACAAGCAATTCTTTGCACACAAAAGCTCTCCACAAAATAACTAAGTAAATAGTCTTTATGTTTTCCCCATTTAAAATGAGTGCACTAGAATTAAGAGGATGAGATGGGTAGGATAGGTATTTTCAGCACTGTATCATTTGTCCTTCTCGTTATAATGACACAAGAAAATTAAAGCAGCTTTGTAGCACTCGCAGTCTTGACAAAATAAATCACGGGGTAAGCACAGAGGTTTAAGGCAGTCCTCAGAGATCTGCCCTGTATTTCTGGCTGGATCCTCATTACCTCCTCAAACTCATTTCCACAAAGCCTCCCTCCTAACCAAGGAGTTCTACCAGGCTGGCAGACTCACTGGTACTAGTCTTAGTAAGACCTTACTTGGGTCTTTTTAGGTCTTTCTGAACATCTACTCTTCTTCACTTCTATCTGTTAACTTCAGCGATGCACAAAACCTCCACTAACAGTGCTGCCTATGGTGTTCTAAAACTAGCTGAGGTCCTCTACGGGACATGCTTCAACACGTGGTGTGAGCAACCAGAAACATGGCAAAATTCTGACTCTTATTCCTTAGTGAAGTAAGCAGCTACAATAACATCTTTGCCAGCTCTTTTGGTGTGTGCAGTTGCTATGGTCAGTAGCAATGTTTATGCTCTGAAGAGATATATGAAGTGGAAGGGAAATTAGGAACAGACCCTCCTCACTCCCCAAAATAACTGAAATCCATTTCAAAACAATGACAGAATCCTCAAAAATACAGGTCAAGGAAAACATTTTTTTTAAAGTCTCAGTTAACAACAGTATTTTCCCTTCCAACCAAATTCTAGACTTCCATCTTAAGCAATCTAAGACTTTTCACTCTATTAATAGCTTAATGCATGATAAATAATACATTATTCAAAAGGAGCTTGTACTTTCACATTTGGTACAATACTTGTAAGCTACCGGCACTGCCTTCCACTTGATTACAAGTGACATGCCCGAAGTCTTTGTAAGGAAAAATAAATCTGCCCATTCAAAACAGATACTCTGCCCAGAAGAACACAACTCCTATTGAAACCGACGAAGAAATGTTAAGTTCAAAACGTACTTAAAATGGGAGGAAAACACACACAAAAAAGATGAGGTGTCCTATTCAATTCAGGTCACAGCACTTCTAAAAGGATGTAGCTGAATTATAAAAGATTCAAGGATGGGCAATACAAATGATTAAAGTTACACAGGTTCTTCCAGTAGAGATTGAGGATGTTGGGATGAGAGAAGCAAAATCAAAGGCGGAGATGACATGAAAATAAAGAAGACAATGTGATAAAAGGTACATCAAAGACAATTCAGGGTCTGCAATTCAATCTCTTTCATAATATAAGATCAAGGATACATTCAGTGCTATCAGAATATTGCAAAATTGACACAATGCGTTATCCACCTCTGGAACTAGCAGTACATGATATCATCAATGTCAGGAGTCCAGGCAGAATAAAAACCAGTCAGGTGATGCATATGCAGTTCCAATGGTTTCCTTTTAATAATAATAATAATAATGTTCTGATCTGATTAAATGAAACTCTTTTCTTAAACTTCTATAAGATGAATTCCTCAACTCTAATTTTGATGGCCAAAAACATTCCACTTTCAGTTTATCATACGGCCAAAACCCTTCACTTGATATTCAATCATAATTAACAACAGAACAGGAATTGAAACAAAACATTTTTACTTTCCTGCTGTCAGTAATTCCATGACAAAATGCCTGTACCTCACATTGAACTTTTCAATAATGCCTTTTCAGTTCACACTAAAAGGCAAATATACTTTTCAGAAGTGAAACTTCCAGTTTCCGCTAGCACCTTTCCATAAATACTGTAAATAACAATATCTCCAGCATGTTTTAGTATGAAAATAACTCATATTGCCAGGAACGTAGACTGAAATAGCATCAAATACGAATTAATTGCAAACACAAACAATACAACAGAAAGGTGCATACTAACACCTGCTCTGGCAATAGAGCTCTATCATACAGCTAACAGGCCTCCAGGAGACACTGGCACTCATTCATTACTTGAGTATACAAGCCAATTTTAACCAAGATTTGGGAGCAAACTTTTCCTACCTTCCACTTCTCTCAGTTTACTGGGGAGGCACAAAGTTCAGTGAGTCAGTTGCCAGGAGAAGAGCCTCATGCCAGCAGAGGCAGATGGCCATCCCCAGCCTGCAGCTACATGCACCACACTCACTGAATCCTTCCAGGTCTGGAGACATCCTATTCCATTAGTGAGGCTGCAGACAGTGTGAGCAGCATCAGAAACCAGAGGTTCATGAAGATGTGAATTTCCTGCAGTAGCTCTGAGCTACAGAGCCTTTGAACAAGAGAGAGGGCAGATACTGCATGGCAGCAGAGAGGAAGAAAGTCTATCCACAGGAAAAGATAGCAGGAATAGCACTGATATATCGGTTTACATCTGTGTTACTATTTTCTTGTTGCTATGGAAATATGGGAGAAAGCAGTTTCCATTTTGTATTCAAAGACCCATGCAAAGTCTAGGTGTGAACGGAATCATTTGTTTACAGCCTATAATTTTCTCTTGCAAGTATGGGTAAGTAGCTTTGTTTGGGGGGAGGGTACTGATAATATTCTCTCCTCTATTCACATGTTAAAATTAACTAACCTACCTGCTCTGGAGAACATCCAAGAAAACCTTAAGTAATGACAAGTGCTAACTTATCAGGGTTAAACAGATCTTTCTCCTATATAATTAAATTTAACCGGAATACTCTTCATAGAGCTGATGTTATCGTGCTTCTTATGATGAGGCCATCTATAAAATTAATTCCATGTTATTTAACCTGAGCATCAAGAACCAGGGCTTCAGAGCACTTCAGAAGAAATAGCTTTGCAAATTTTCCTACGGACCATCCAGAAGCCCTTTATTATCCAAATTCAACAACACCACTTGTTTTCTCTGGGATGGGATCAGAGATTGAAGTCAACAAAAATAAATACGGGAATTTTTCTTTTTTTTTCTCTTGGTTGCATCAACACAGAACAGGAGGAGAAAGCACACACAATACTCTGGCCTTTTTTTGTATACTCACAAGACTCATCATTTCTGCTGGAAAGAAAATGGCTCCTGGTGGTCAGATAACCACTGGGAGGAACAAGCAGCTGTTGAAGAATGGGCCTATTTTTTAGCTTCCAGAGCATTTGGATTGCACTCAGCACCATGGCAATACAACTAAGACTTAATTTGTGTATTTCAATAAATTGCTTGACAACTTCTACCTGGAGACTTAAATCACACAGGAGTAAGTGTGCATACCCAGCTAGTTCCTTTGTATTTTGGTGAAACTAAGCCCTGTAAGGTTCCATAATGCGATCAATTCCTGCTAGGAGAGCATTTTCTACATAGTTTATGTACAAGGGCAAAAGACAAAATGATATTAAAAAAAAAGAAGAAAATGCTAATTCTCAGTCTCTAGACTGAAAAGGAATGCTTGAAATTCAGCCTAAGTATCAAATGGAGACAGTTCCACAGCATCAGGAAAGAGCCATGCAGAAGGTTTCAAACCACCATGTTTCCCCAGCACTACTACTTAGTTAAAATTAAAAATTATTTCTTCTGAATTGCAAGGGTCGTTACAGCAAATGGTTTGCCTGGAAACCTTGACAGGGTTCAACATACTCATCAAGAATCAACATTCCGACTGATCTGAGCATAGACAGGTGCCATTCCACATTCTCTCATCTCCCTCAATCTTAGTCCCATGTCACAGAGATCAACCCAAGGACCCACCTGGCCTCAGACACTTACGAATCAGTTCTCTTTGTGCCTTAAATGACATTCTAAAGAGGCACGTCATGTTGAGAATTGAGTACACCAAAACAAAGGCAAAGCTGTAAGTAGCTGTATAAATACACTGAAGGGATCCCAGAGGGAAAAGCCATTTCCCCAAAAGCCAGAAAAAGGACTCTTAACAAAAGGCTACATCAAAAAACTGCCTCGTTTCAGTTCCCTATTCTCTTAAAAAATACCATCAACCATTGTTTGAGATGAATGAAATTGAGAGGGGCAGACATCCTGGATTTATTTAAAGACTGATGCAACTTGTGAAAAAACGAGCTGGAGGTAGTTGATGCAGCACCAAACCCTGAAGCAGCAGTTAAAATTCAGCTGCTGTAACCAGAGCGTGTGAAATGGAGAGCTACATAATTCATAAATAGAATGCTACATTAAATAGCATTAAAGAGCCTGCTTATGCAAAAGCAGAGATGTCCAGAATGGGCACTAGCACTCAGTGCTTTCCCCTCGCAGGAGCAGGTGATGCAAACATCACTGCATGGTTTCAGCAGCATGAGAAGAGGAGCTCTCTCAACAACAAGAGGAGGTGGCAGTGAGAGGACACTGTGCTTTTAACAATTAATTCTTGCGAGGAGCTTGCAGTTGCCATGGGTGGGGGGAAATTAATTCTTCAGGCTTAGGAGCAGATTCCTTCTGAAGGCTGTATGCATTGAAGAACACAGGGGTCAGCTCAGCATGGAGACAGCTGGTGCTGCACATGCTTCTGAACCTGGCAAATTCTCAATCGCCAAATAATCATCATTGCCAGGCACTTAATTTGAAGATTAACAGGGGGAAAAAAAGAAAAAAAAGAAAAAAAAGCGGAGTGCTAAATCTGAGCCAATTCCATTATAATGAAATAACAGGCCAAGGTCTCTATTACAGTGACTTACCTCCCCTGAGGTCAAGGATAAAATTTTGCCCCGATACAATGACCTAAGTAAATACTTTAGACCGAATCATTTAACTAACTAATCTCATTTTTTCGGCGTGAATACAAATAGGCTCCAAAGTCTTCATTTCTTTTTGCTTGTACTTATTCACCCAGTAATACACGTTCATTACACAGCTGCTTGAATCCACCAAAAGACAGGAGAATTTCTGACCTGTCCTAAGGTTATGCAATACCTGCCTGCCCACCAGGAATGCATGTTTTGGAAAGAAAAAATGGCACAATTAGTCTCTGTCATTTGCTGGAAAACCAATGCTATTGTTTAACATCTTTTGCCAATGAACTGACTTACTAAAGTGCTCAAAAGAGCCAAATACTACAAATTCTGTGCAAGAATGCATAATAAAGATCATTTACTACAGCTCCTCCATTGTTTTTATTAAAAAATAACTAGGAGAAATAATCCCTTTTGGTTTTCCCTCTCTTTAAATAAATGCAGGGAGTTCTATGGATATTAATAATTAAATAACACAGTGATTTATAGCTATTACATATTTATACATTCTCGC
The DNA here is from genome assembly GCA_002909625.1 of Bambusicola thoracicus. NCBI lineage: Eukaryota > Metazoa > Chordata > Aves > Galliformes > Phasianidae > Bambusicola > Bambusicola thoracicus. The sequence goes on along the minus strand of PPHD01001068.1, from coordinate 6,173 downwards.
TCTCTGTGTGTGTTTTTTAAGTGTTTTTGGTTAATATTTTTTTTTAATAAAAAGAGTCTTGAGATGAACTACTGACTAAATCCCCCCCCATGCCCAAGCCTCATTTTTCACTTGCCATACCATGTAAGGACAGCTCATTCATTACAGTCACTGTTTAAAGGGTGTCCTTCCAGTGCTCCATTGGCTCTTGTGCAGCCAAGGAAGGATCATGCACCAATCAAACTGGACACTCCTCAGTCTCACTGGAGCCTTAGTCACCCTGCGCATCTACCAGAGGTGCTGCCTGGAAGATGCTGGGTGGCTGGGTCTGCAGGAGGCAAAGTAACTGTGATGTCCTCCAGCACCGTCACCAACCCAGGAAGGTGCTTCAGGCCCTTCTGACAAAAAGGTGAAGCAAAAAGACAGGTGACAAATCAATGCCACTGGGGAGCTGCTGAATCAAGACACGAAGAACATCCAGTCACTTCTTCTGGTTGTCCATAAAAGCACTACAAGAGATGTTGCTAAATGCTTCTCAAAACATTAATGTTACTACCAAAAATTGCTTATTGTTGAGCCAATGGCCGCTAGTGTACGTTACCTGTCATTTCCTTATTTTAAAACCATCATATTTAAGCACTGCAGGAGTCCAAGCCCTTCTGTTTTGTCCCCGCTGCCCCTTCCTGGTGAATCTTCCTGTATGTACTGGGGCTGTGACAGTACCAACAGAAACTTTTGGAAACATGTTCTTTTCTAAAAAGCACAGCCCTTCCCGCCTTGCATTTGAACAATAATTTGTTGACTGCAGGAAAACAACAGGATTAACAGTTTTCATGCTTCCAATTAAGTGCTTTGGCCTTCCCTACCTTGATTTTTAATCAGCAGCTCAGGAGTCCATTCCTTGTATACCAGCAAATTTTGTATTAGCTCTTAATGAACCAGTTACTGATAGCCAGGAATGAAAGCTGCACGGAGTAGAGGGAATTACTACAGAAACATAATTTGCCTTTCAAATGGCATGCAAAATCGATGACAATGGCACGCCAGTTTGCTTGTTTGTTTACGCCTTACCTATTTTCTCTGATTATTACATCAGCCGCTGCTGTGTTGGAAGGGCTGCTGTTTCTAAAGTATACAGGAGATCACTCTGCTGGGGTGAAACAAGTTCTTTTACCATGTTTAGCTCCAGAAGCTCTGCCTTTCCTCCTGCTCAATGACCCGGGAGGTCCTCAATCCCAAACACTGCATCCAGCGCTGACAAAATCCCACAAGCCGTGCCAAATACACTCAATGACAACTAACACGGATATTTGCCTTTCAGCACCAGAAGCTATCCCCTCTGCGGGCTTCTTGCTTCACCACTTTCCGGAGCTTTGAAGGCTGTCATCAGGTCTGACGCAGAAACTCCCATGTTCCCCATCACCTACATGTTTGCATAACGGAGCCCTCAGACTCGAGTCCTGCACGCCTTTGATGAAAAGGAATTACTCGGGGTCGCAGAACACACGTCCCAGAGCAACCTTCATCAGCAACCGCAACGTTTGTATCACTTTGGACCCTTACAAAATGAGGAAGACTGTAAGAAAGGCAAAACTATGCAGAACAAACTTCCTTTGCTTTTTTTCTTTCATTTTATTTGGGCAGAGAGGAATCCCAACAAGACTACATGAAACACATCTCACAATACTGTCTTAATGGGCATTAACCAACATTCCAGAAGGTAAGGTTTCAGTAATTAAAAGAAAATCAGAAGAAACTTATTATAGCCAGCTTACAGTAATAGTACCCTTCAGATTTTGACAGTAATGAAGACAAAGCAATAACGCATTCAAAAATAATTGTTCCCCACAATTCTGAATCACTCGGATACTATTAGCCTAGAGCACAATCAAGGCTCAGTAGGATTCTCCAAATAATAAGTAAGAACAAACAAGAGAAAGACTCCTTGTACAAAAGCCCACATAGTTTGTCCAAATCACCAAAGTGCTCCAGTGAGATGAAAGCTGCAACAAACACCTCAGGTTTAAATGACTTAAGCCATCTTTAAGACTGAAGCAAAAAAAAAACCAAAATAAAACAAACAAAAAAAAGCTTTAAAGTTCTGCTCGTGTGGTGCTCTGCTTCATCTCTCTCTCTCTCCTTTCTGCAGGTTCTCCTCTTTCCCCAGCCTCTTCTCCCAGCTCTACCTTCACCTCTCCAGCACTACTGCTACTCCTTCAGTGCCCTCCCAAGAGGGAGAGTGATGGAGGCAGACAGATATGAAACACACCTAACAGCAGCCCCGGACAAAAGCATGAAGTGAGCCACTGAGGAAGGAGCACAGCAGAGCCACATCAGGGTGCGCAAGTCTCTCAGTGCTCCTCCTGTTCCTTTCCAAGCAGCAGCATGTCCCAGGAGGTGGACAGGTGTGTTCCTACAGGCAGAACAGTGATGTCAGTGCTGTACTGGGACAAAACCTTTCAACATGCCACAGAAGCCCACAGCAAAGAGCAGGACAGTTACTCACTAGTCCCTACAGCACAGCACTAGAAATTGAGTACTGCTGGATGCAGCACTTGTTGGAAGCAAATCAAAACAGCAAAGCGACCGTCCAGCTTCAGCGAGTCAAAACACAGACGTTAACTCCCGGGACCTCTCTTCTCTATAAACCTACAGGAAAAGAGCTAATAGCCTTCCCATCACATCAACTCTAAGCCTAGCAGAATACTGTTCAAGGGTGATCGTCCACTACCTGGCACAATTCATCTTTCCACCTTTGGAAGCTGCTGTCCTTTGTCTCTCTGTGATGGATAGACAGAGGCTCATTCTTTCCACTGAGGACATAGAGAATCAAAGACGTTGGTTGTCCTGGAAGGCTGAAGAGCAAAGGAACTCTGAATGGAGAGGATAGGCTTGGCTCACCCAGGCTGAAATGCTAGTAGCCAACAACAGTGCTGTAGTCCAATTCAACTTTTCATAATCAAAATCAGAATGATGCCTGGGGAGCTGTGAAATCAGGAAGCTGAGCAAGGAACAAGAACAACACCTGTGGGCTGGAAGTCAAAGATCTGGATTTCACTCCCAGCTATGTGATCACAAGCTAAAACCTAAAAACAATCTGGGCCCCCAGACCTTGCTGCGTCACATCCCCTCCCTCCACTGTTACTCACCCCACAAAGGGATTTGCCCAGCACGTGGCACACATCATGATCTCAGTGCTCACACAGCAATATTATAAAGCAAAGGATTTCAATAAGTCAGTCAACCAGTGCATAAGGAAATCAAATCTTCCTTTACAGAAAGTACAGGGTTCTTCAGCCACCAAGAAGAATTCCCGTGCAGGGGCTCACGCAGAGAGGCAATGCCAGAACAAATACCGTGATTAAGATTCTCCCAGTCTAGTCTTGGTAAAAATTGATAAAAATGTCAGATACACTTGTCAAAACAAGATGAAGAATTGCTGCACAAAAATCCACACCAGTTAATCTGCCAGAGCAAACAAAACTACCTGGAGTCATATCAGATAAAGACAAAGATAAAACACTGTCAACAATAAAGACAGTAATACAAAACATTCAGCTGGGGAACAAAAGGTGCTCCTGGGCTGGGAAATCATCGGTGCACACAGCTGGGAGGAGCACAGCAGTACGGCACAGCTCTGCTCAGGATCCGTGCTTGGCCCTGTCACCTTTACCAAGGAAGTCGGTAGGTGGCTCACTGCAGCAGGGCCCCCCCGCTCACACTTGGATCTCTCAACATTACACCACCAAGACAGAAAGAGAAACCACAACAGTGTGGGAATGGGGCTGCTGTGGCTGTTGCCAATGATTGGGACTGGTATGGGACAGCACCATTGACCAGGTGGCTGGAAGACTACCGTTTAGGACAGGACATGGGAAATCTTTACACAAGCCATGTTTCTGCAGAAATACCTGTGCCTATGCACAGGAAGGTTTGAAAGGAGTCACCACTTTTAGTACCATTTTTAATTCCCCAACTTGTGCAGACGGGTGTCATTTCCCAGCACACTTGATGAAAACTTTCAGGATTTTGCTTGTTTTTAGGATTTCATAATCTTTCAGGACTATTTTTGCCACTTGCCTTCTTTTACCTCTTATTTGTAAAAATTCATTCAAAACCAAAACATAATTTTAGCTAGGTATTAAAACAGCGAGTACAGTTCAGAATACTACAATAACATTTCTACAGAATTTTTAATGGTTATTTCATGAAAGAATATCTCCATCAGCTCCAACAGCAGAGCAGGCATGTATGTACAAGGAAAACAAACTTTAAAGAAATACATGAGAAAAAAGGCAAGATGGGAGAGAGAACTATTTTACAGCTACTTCTGTCACAAAGAATAAAGTTGATTATCGTTCTTTGATAAGGAAGAAGAAAGCTGCCTAATGCTTCTAAAGCTACGTCGCTGTATAATTTCCCTTTGAGTTCTTTGACTTTCCTCATGAGCCTTTCTTGTGCAAGGTTAGTGAGCAGGCAGTAAGCAACCACGGCTCCCTCTGAAACCCGAGCTCCATGCACCCAGTTGGTTTTCCCAGAGCTCCATCCCTTAGTAATATGCCAAAGCATGGTTACACTTGCAACCTTTGCTCCTCAGCTACCAGGAATGCTGCATCAGGTTCAGCGCTGCAGTGCATCTTCAGTGACCTTCTAGCCCCATAGCCCTCTCTTCCTGGGATCGAAATTGATTTTTCTCCTTTTCAGCATATAAAAAAACTCATGTGCTATCCTTGCTTTACTGTTAGACACAGAAAGTTGCACCTGAGCAGATGTGAAAACAGGCTTTTGTCTAGCCCTGACAGTAAAGAGCCCGCAGCCAGCACAAAGCAATATGAGGGCATATTGCTTTGTTGCGCCTCTGTTACACCTCAGAGGTGCAACATCAGCTGCTCTCACCAGGGGCAGCAAGCAAAGCAGGAGGACCTGCCTGGTGCCTGCACGAAACACGAAGGGAGTACTTTGTATGAACTGGAGGAAGGAGCACAAAGCGAGGTTTAACAATTAATCCTACAAGAAGCAAAGATTAAAGAACTCTTAAGAACAGAACGAGCTATCAGGAAAACTACCTCTTTAAAGGTGTATTCTGCACATGGGAGCACTCTGATTTTCAGAAGGAACACGGGTCCTTTTCCTTTGATGATGAAGAAATCACAAGCAAACGCTTTCTAAGATTTAAATGACTTTCTTCTACAGCACACTCTATGACCAGCCTGGGCACATTCTGAGACACAGCAAAACCTGTAAGCATTTCACCTGTGCAGAGGAGACAGTGCTCTTGCCAGTTGCAGGGCAGAACTGGGGATGGGCTGCTGCCCTCACTCTGTGAACAAAGTCTTCTTTGTTGTCTTCGAGAGGGCCCACAGTATTGAGTGGAGAGTGCATCCAAGCTCTCTCTCATGCCCAACTACCTCACCAGAGCCCTGCCACCAGCCATCACACAGCTTGTCCCCTGTCCCAGGTGAGACCCCCTAGCTGTTCCCCAGCAGCTCCCGTGCAGGCAGGCAGCCTCCCACTACTGAGCAGAGACAAAGCTCGCACCTCTCTTCTCAGCAGTGTGGGATTTTATATTCTCCTCACAAAAAATGTTTTTGCTTTGTTTTAAGATAATAAAGATTTACAGATCATGGAGCAGATCATCCTAGAAGCTATGTTTAGCCACATATGAGACAAAGAGGTGATTTCAGACAGCCAGCATGGCTTCACCAACGGCAGATCTTGCCTGATCAATCTAGTGGCCTTCTATGATGGAGTGACAGCTTTGGCAGACAGGGGAAGGGCAATGCATGTCATCTACCTGGACCTCTGCAAAGCCTTTGACATGGTCCCTCACCACATCCTTCTCCCTTAATTGGAGAGGTATGGATTTGAAGGATGGACTGTTCGATGGATTAGGAATTGGATTGCTGGACGCAGCCAAAGGGTTGTGATCCATGGTTCTGCGTCAGGGTGGAGGCCAGTCACAAGCGGTGTCCCTCAGGGGTCAGTCTTGGGACCAGTGCTCCTTAATGTCTTTATCAGTGACATTGACGATGACATCAAGTGCACCCTCAGCAAGTTTGCAGATGACACCAAGCTGAGCGGTGCAGTCAATACACTGGAAGGAAGGGAAGCTATCCAAGAGGGACCTGGACAGGCTGGAGAAGTGAGCCCATGAAAACCCAACAAGGTTCAATAAGGCCAAGTGCAGGGTGCTG
>PPHD01001067.1:0-47848 GCA_002909625.1 Bambusicola thoracicus | reverse complement strand
TCCCTCTTCCCCTCTTCTCCCCTCCCCTCCTTCTTGCCTAGTCATATGCTACGTTACAAAACACATCTCCCCTCCTGCATGCTCAGATAGCTTTGCCTATTGCAAAGATCTCTGAGGTCTGTTATGTAAGTCAGTGATGGTTTGCTGAGACAGAAGAACATCTACAAGAAATATGAGAAATAGCACTGCTCCTTTCTGAGGTAAACCCAAATCTCAGAGAGCATCTCCCTACTAAAGCAGCATTTTTTGTGGTGACTCACCTTTGAACACAACCTGCTTTCTTTCTTGAGGCAGGTGGGAGGACTCAGCTGAGTGCCTGTGCCTGTGTTCTTCAGCCACTATACCAGCACTCCCCCTTGGCCCCCAGCAGCCATTATCTCATATCTGGGGACCCTGCACCCTCCACCACACAGCTGGTGGGGAGGCAGGAGAGCTGCCCCTACACTACAGCCCTGCCTCCTTTCTCCTGCCCCACCCCATGTCCCCCCTCACCTCACACATTCCTGCAGAGCAGAGCCCCCTGTGCCCCAGGCCTGCCAGCACTGGTGGCATCATACCACTGTGCCCCCCAGCTTGTGCCTCCCCAGAGACAGGGGGCAGGGATGGGTCAGTCCTTCGCAAGCTCCATCATGGCAGCCCCAACCAGTGCCACTGTCACTGTGGCAGCAGGAGGCCATGTGTGCTGTGTGTTCTCAAGTGTAACACCAGGGTCCCTGGGGAGTCCTCACTGGTTGAGGCTGCTGCAGGTCTCCCACACGCTCAGGTTTGCTCAGGCAGCCTTGCACTTCCTGGCAGCTCCTCTGTTTCCAATTATTCCTCTTCTGCACTGAGGTGATTTCTCTAGAGTAAGACCTCTCTTTGAAATATGCCTGCAAAACAGTTACACAGCTAAAAATCTGATCCTATCTTTTCTCAAAAGTGTATGTGGAAAGCATGGAAGAAGCTTTGCAGTGTGGCTGTTACTGCTGTTCCTCTGCTTGGTAAATTGTGCTGCAAACTCTGGCACTGAGGGCTCCTCTGCCACGATCTGGCTCTTCTGTCCTCAGCCCTTTGTCCACAGTCCTTCTGATTTTTCCCTTTCTGCCCTCACTGTTCTGGACCTGCTGAGCTCCAGCTCCTCCTGCCCAGGAGGAAGACTGTGGTTGCCTATAGCAGGATTAGGACAGTGCTCCTTGTCCTCTCCCTGCACATCCACAGGCCACTTTGGGGTTTATGTGTGGGAAGCCAGCACTGTGGTGTCTGAGGTCTCAGTTGGCCTGGCAGTGTCGGCTCTGGAGGAGCCAGGGTGAGCTCTGTGCACAGTCTTGAAGAACTGAGAAGCCTGCAGCACTTCCTCACTGTTGGTTCTTGTTGAGCATCTTGTAGAGATGCCACAGCAAAGTAGCAAGAGGGACAATGCCTTTCCATCAGTCATCTCCCATATCAGAGTACTGCAGCTGATGATAAACCATCAAGCAAGGTGCTGAGCAGTACCCTGAGTATTAGAGGGGTTCCTAGTAATGGTGACAGCCTGGCTGGATGGTTGTTGTCATCCTCACTTTTTTTTTAAACACTACTTTCCTTTCTGTAGAAAAAGCTCTTCTTTATTATTTCTCATGTGCACCCTCCTTTTCTCCAGTATCTTTCACTTGATACAAAACACAGTGACACAGGCAATCACCATGACACAGTGGGCCAGAGGTGATGTGTGTGACATGCACAAAGGGTTTATAACTTCTTGGAGTGGCTAACTGGGCTGTTGAAGTGGGCAGGATTTACTGAAGTAAAGACTTGGTTGACTCACCTACAGAAGCCAAACACACCTGCTGGCAGAACAGGCTGATGGCTGGACCCTTTGTTGGTGGCACTGGTTGGGCACCATGACTCCTTTGCATGGTGGCCAAGCAGCACATGCTTCAGCAGCACATATGGACATCTCCCCAACTGCCAATGGGCACAACAGCCTTTGAGGAGCATCCACTGGTACTTGCTGCCTGTGTTTGCTGCTGTTTGGAAAACTGGGGACTTTCAAGGTCGAGTCATGCGATAATCCCTGATCTTGTGATGCTGCTTTTACCACAGAAAGTGACAGGCTAGTGTTGTTCCTATCGCTTTTTTTGGAGATAGGATATTTTCATGCAATTACAATATTTTACAAACCTGCAGGGATTTGTCTATGAAAGGTGAGATCGTTACTGTAGAGAAAAAGACTGCCCTGGAGCGAGGTGCACTTTGGCAGCACTGCAGCCGTGTCTGGGCTTTTTGTGAGGTGTTATAGAATAGGTAGGGTATCACATGGCATGAGCATGGTATGCACTGTCTTGCACAGGGTCATGTCTCCATGCAAGCTACCAAAAGCAGCATCACGGTCCCAGAAGGCCAGTGTCTAGGCAGCTCAGTCACCAGCACAACAAAAGGTTGTTGCTTGAGTTTAATCCTCACAACGCAGGCAACTCTGCAGGGGCCTGCTGGATTTGGCCAGGAGCAAGATCTGCTCTCCAGTAACAGGCCACACAAAGGAGCTATACATGCAGCACAAGGCACATGCCATGCCATTCCTCTTCCATGGCTGTAGGGGGCCGAGGCTGTGCTGTGGTCACTGGGCAGAGTTTGTCCCTGCCATGTTGGTGGCTTCGGGTTGCATGTTCAGTGCAGCACACCAGTGCTCCTTCTTTCTTGGTCAACTGGAGTACAAAGCTGTGCTTGCAATTTTTTACTTTTATTTTTTGCTTTTTCCATATCTTCCAGCACCTTTGAATTTGATAGCGACCTGGCAGACACTCAGCACTCTTCATGAAGCATGCCTAAGCCATCATGTGAACAACCTCCAGCTATTGTCATGGGACTCACTTAGGTGTAAGCTTATTGCCACGTCATTTCCATTTTCTTTCTTTTCCTCATGTTAATGATCTCTCCCTCCCCAATCCCATCTGATAAGAGAAAGAAATGTACAATTCATTCACTCGGCATTTCAAAATGAGAGGTCTCTCCAGTCCTTTACTGAAAATGGGAATAATCAGACTTAAATGTTATGGCTGGTGGATTGTGCATTAGGGGCTGGTTTGGACCAGGGCAAGTGCATTTAGCTGACAGAGCAGATTCCCAGTAGCACAGCGAATAATCACTCAGCAACGAGACGTTACTGCACCAAGCTCCTCTGGTGAGCTCTGCCTGCCCCTCACTAGCTATGGGAGCCACTGGTCCCAAGACAGACCCCTAGGGGACACCTCTCATTACCAGCCTCCACCTGAACATAGAACCATTGATCACCACCCTCTGTCTGCAGCCTTTCAACCAATTCCTTATCCATCGGGCGGTCCACCCATCATATCCACATCTCTCCAATTTGGAGATAAGGATGTGGTGGGGATCATGTCAAAGGCCTCGCTCAAGTCCAGGTAAATGACATTGGTCGCCTTCACTTTGTCCACCAATGCCATCACTCCATCATAGAAGGCCACCAGATTGGTTAGGCATGACCTTCCCCTGGTGAAGCTGTGCTGACTGGCTTGGATCACACACTCATCCCTCATGTGATGAAGCATGTCATCCAAGACAGTCTGTTCCATGATCTTCTCAGGTACAGAGGTGAGACTCACTGGCCTGTAGTTCCCCGGGTCCTTCTTGCTCCCTTTCTTATAAATGGGAGTGATGTGACCCTCCAGTCATCCAGGACCTCACCTGACAGCCACGACTTTTCAAGTCTCTCTACCATCTCACTACTCTCCTGAGATGGCTGTCCAAACAGAGTCCAGTGCCTTGGGACAATAGTGATTCTTGTTCTCCTCAGTGACAGTGCAAATTTTATTTTGTCACATGGCATGCCCAGGTCTTCATGACCTGACACGTTATACTTGATGGAAGGACCTCCTGGCACATGGATCTCTGCAGGTTAATTGACTTCTCGGTTCAGAAATTTGACTTCTTCCACCTTTCCTGACCTTTGTCTCCATGCAGCCTCTCAGGAGTGCAGGACTCACACTTCCAATACAAACCCTGATGTTTTTCATGTCACTTGTTTTCATCTTGTTTCCTCACATCCTTTCTTCCCCACTAGGAATAGTCATTCTTTTTCCTTTTACCCAGATGAGCTCCAGGCTGATTGCCTGTCTCAGAGACGGGCTCACCTTGCATGAGCCACTGAATAACCCTGGGATTTGGATGAAGTGAGCTGCAGGACTCACGTTTGCATCAAGAACCTAATCTTGCCCTATCTCAGAGCTCCCGCAGCACCCATCTGGCAGGATGCTCTGCTCTTGGGAGACCTTGTACGGTCTCTAAGTCCTGCAGAACATACAAGCTGTGGTTCAGAGAGAAAGAGGAGAGAGAGGAAGTGCCATTTTCCCTGAGTGGGGCCTGCAGTCTGGGGTTGTTGGGCTCTGTGAGTGAGTGGTTCCACTGCTTAGCAATACATTTCCCCATCCGTCAAAGAAAAACCATTATTTTGATCCCTAGGACTTCTCTGGAGTTCCATTCACCAGGATGCACAAGGAATGCCTGGGAAGCACTTGAAGAACAGCTGATTAGATCCATATAATGAGTCTTAAATGCTTTCCTTGTCATCTCGCTCTTATGGCTGTTGCCCATGTCTTTGTGCTCAAGCATGCATTCAGATTTCTGTAGGCATTCACTCCTGTTTGTTTGCCCATGTGATACCTTATAATTCCTGTTTAAATTTTTCTCATTTTCACAATGTGATTAGGCAGACGAACAACCTTTGTTCTGCATTCAAAAATTGTGCTTTTTGCTTCACGGTTGTTTTTTTAATTAAGGCTTGGTTAATGGCTGTTGTCCGTGACAGAAAATAAGAGCCAGGGCATGTATGGGCTGCACGTGGTCTGTGCAGGGCTGAGAGGGGCTGCCCTGCCTCACCTGGTCCCCAGGAGGCAGCAGGACCCACAGAAGTGGCTCAGATATGCTCCGGTTTGCTCCTCACTTAGTTCCCATTCTCTGTCCGTTGTAATCAGGGCCATTTCATCTACCCTGGGGGTTAAGGTAACTGGTAGAAGTGCTACACAAGTGGGTTTTTGCTCACTGTTCCTTGTTCAGGTCTCTGTGTATCCCCTGGCACTTTCCTATGGGACTGGTGAAGCTGCACCATCCCTAGCAGGCCCTGTCCCTAACCCCCAACTGCTGTCGGCGCACTCCAGCTATCAAGCACCTGTCCCAGGCAGTCTGGGCACACGTTGCATTGTGCACATAGTACCAGCATGGCCGAGGATGGAGACCTGCAAAGGGATATGTGCTGACATTAAGCAGCTGTCAAGAGCTGAGAAGATAGACTGTGAGATCCAATTGCTTCCAAAGCTACTAATTGCTATATAAATGACAGCAATATCCAAGTGGGACTGAGGAGGAAATAAGTATTTAAATCCCTCAGGCCAAGATATGCAGAACTGCCCTGCCTTTGCATTTCATGCTGGAAAGCTGAGTCCTCTGTATCCCACAGAGAAACTTCTTCAAGTGAAGGATACATTTCAAACAAGGAGGAATAAAAGCATTTGCATATGGCTGGGATAATGCAGGTGGGCTGGTAAAACGCGAGGAAAACACCAGCTCCAAGCAGCAGGCTCAGGAACCGCAGCAAAGCAGCGCTGTATACCAGCCAGTCTCCTCTCTGTTTAGTTTCCAGGCAGGGACAAACGCAGAGAATCTTTGGCTGCCTGGTCTCAGAGGCAACTTGCCAAGAGAGACAGTACATGTATCTTTAAGTCCCTGATTTTTTCTCAGATGAAGCTTTCTGTTTTGCACACCTGGACCCTGGCAAGGGGACAAACCTGAGCCTGGGAGCTGAACTCCTTAGCAAGTATAGGGGCAGGCACTGATGGGGCCAAGGTGCAACAAGAGCACGGACATGGCACGTGTCTGTAGGTCGCAGGCTGATGGCAATCTGTCAGCTGGGATCAAAGCAGCGCAAAGCACCATCCTGTGCATGTGCTGACATGGTAGTGCGTTCTGGGCTGCTGCCATACACTTAGTGCCCATAGTCACAGAAGCTAGTGAGGTAGGGCTGGATCAGAGGATATACAAGCAGCCATGAGTTCCCAGAAGAAGGTATCCTCAAAACTGTTCAGTTTGCAAGATGATGAATCCTCACAGGACTGCTTGGTTGGTGTGCCCTGGTCTGGAAGAGGATAGAGATATGTCACATGCTGCTCCTCTGCGTCTCCTCACCTCATCTCACCTGCCTGGGACTTGTTATGTCTCACTTGAAGACTCCTGAGCAGAAATGTTTCCCAGGGGAGCTCAGTTTTCCAATCCCAAAGCATCCTGCCAGCACAGAAACTTGCGTTTCCACGCTTGCTGTACTCCACTCAGAGCTCCCAGGGCTGGCCTCAAATGACCTGATGCCTGGGCTCTGCTCCTTGCTGGTAAAAATCACAGTTTTTGCGTGCAACTTTAGTCCATTCTTGAAATATGCAAAGGAGATCAACACACCCCCTCTCACTCTGCAGGCATTTTTTCTATCTTCTGTCCTGCATCTCTGTCCATCCTTTACACTCTGTATCATAGAACCACAGAATATCCTAAGTTGAAAGGGACCCACAAGGATCACCAAGTCCAATTCCTGGCTCCAGACAGGACCATTCAAAATACAGGCCATGTTTCAGAGATTTCTCCCTGGGCTCCAGCAGCTCGGGGCCATGCCCACTGCCCTGGCAGCCTGTGCCATGCCCACCACCCTCTGGTGCTGACTATTTCCCTGGTCCCCACCCGACCCTCCCCTGGCACAGCTCCATGCCGTTCCCTCGGGCTCTGTCACTACCACAGAGAGGAGAGCCTCAGTGCTGCCCTCCACTCCCTGTGAGGAGCTGCAGCCACCTTGAGAGCTGCGCTCAGCCCGTCTGCTCCAGACCCAGCAAACCCAGTGACCTCAGCCGCTCCTCACACACACCATGCCCTCAGATCCTTCTCCATCTCTGTAGCCCTCCTCTGGATACTCTCTCATAGCTTTATGTACTTCTTATGTTGTAGCACCCAAACCTGCATCCAGTGCTGGAGGTGTGGCCGCGGCAGGCAGTGCTGGGCCTGATGCACCACAGGGGACAGTTGGCCCTTCTGGCTGCTGGGGCACACTGCTGGCTTAGATTCAATTTTCTGTCAACCAGAGCCCCCCAGGTTCCTTTCTGTACGGCTGCTCTCCAGCCACTCATCCTCCAATCTGTACATATAGCTCTGTTCTAGGTGTTGAATCTGACACCTGCTCTTGTTAAGCTTCATGCAGTTGGTAATCACCCTCTAATGTGTCAAGATCTCTGCAAGGCTTCTACACCCTTGAGGTAGCCAACAGCTCCTCTCCATTTACTTTTATCTACAGACATACTTTGAATGCATTTGAGTCTCGCATCTAGTCCATTTATGAAAGCATTAAGAAGAACAGGCCCTGAGATGGAGCCCTGGAGAATTCCACTAGTGCCTGATCACCAGCCAATTTACTATAATAATATGAGCTTGGTCTATCAGTTAATTATTCACCCATCATATTATATATTTGTCTAGCTGTTTGATGGGTATTTTGTCCAGAAGGATTCTGTGGGAAATAGTATCAAAAGCTTTGCTGAAATCCAAAAAGATTACATCAGCTGTCTTCCCTTGATCAACTAGGGAAACTTGCTGTAAAAGGAAATTGAATTTGTTAAGCAGAACTTTCCCCTTGTGAACTCATGTTGTCCATGACCAATGACTGCACTGTCTTTCAAGTGTTTTTGACAACTCCGGAACAATCCTCTGTAATTTTACCAGGTGCTGAAGTGAGACAGCAAGGTCTATATTTACCACAGTTTTCTTTCTTATCCTTCTTGAAAATTTGGACAAGATCTGCCAGCTTTCAGTCATCTGGAACCTTTTCAGATTCCAGAATTGTTCAGAAATAATTGAGACTCACAGTGACATCAAGCCAGCTCTTAGAGTACCCTGGGGTGAATTCCATTGTACCACATATCATCATTGAATAGCTTAGGTTAGAAGGGACCTTAAAGATTATTGAGTTCCAACTGCCCTGACACAGTCAGGGTTGCTCCCCACAAAGTCAGGCTGCCCAGGGCTATATCCAACCTGACCCTGAATGCCTCCAGGGAAGGGGCATCCACAACCTCTCTGGGCAACATGTTCCAGCACATCACCATCCTCTGAGTAAAAAATTTCTTCCTAATACGTAGCCTAAATCTCCCCTCTTCTAGTTTAAAACTGTTTCCCTTTGCCCAATCACAATCAGAGCATGTGAAAAGTCATCCCCCTTCCTACCTGTAAGCTCTGATGAGGGTGGTGGAAGGCTGCAATGAGGTCTCGCTTCAGCCTTCTCCAAGCTAAATAAGCCCAACTCCCTCAACCTTTCTTCATAGGAGAAGTGTTCCCAGCCCTCTGATCATCTTCGTGGCCCTCCTCTGGAACCATTCCAACAGCTCCGCATCTTTCCTATGTTGGGGTCCCAGGCCTGGACACAGTGCTGTGTTCAGAATGTGTCCATGATGGGGCCTCATGAGGGCAGAACAGAGACAATTCCCACCCTTGCCCTGCTGCCCCCACTGTTGATGCAGCCCAGGCCTTCCAGGCTACAAGCACACACTGCTGGCTCATGTCCATCTTTTCATCCACCAGGACTCCAATGTCCTTCTCCATTGGGCTGCTCTCTATGAGTTCTTCCGTATGTACAATGTACTCATATCTGGGGTTGCCTTGACCCAAGTGCAAAACTGTGCACCTGGCCTTGTTAAACTTCATTAGGTTTCTCGGTGCCCGCTTTTCAAGCCTGTCCAGGTAACTCTGGATAGTAACCCTCCCTTCTGTTGTGTTAACTGCACCACTTACCTTGATCTCATCAGAAAACTTGCTGAGGGTACACTCGATCCCAGTCTACTGTCATTGATAAAGATGTTCAGGAGCACTGGTCCCAGGATGGATCCCTGGGGGACATCGCTCATGACTTGCCTCCATCTGGACATAGAACCATTGACCACAACCCTCTGGCTATGGCCATTCTGTCAATTCCTTATCCATCAAATAGTCCAGCCTTCAAGTCCATGCCTCTCCAAATTAGAGATAAGGATGTGGTGCAGGACCATGTCAAGGGCCTTGCAGAAGTCCAGGTCAGTTATATTAGTTGCCCTTTCCTTGTCCACCAAAGCTGTCACTGCAACACAGAAGATTTCTTGTGCATTCAGCTGGAGCAGGAAATCTTGCACAGGTTTGGTGTTGGCTAGGAGTTAATTGCTCCCACAGTCACAGTCCTCTCTTTTTACAAGCAACAAATTTAGGACTGCATCTTTCCTAGTCAGCTCTCTTAGTACTCTTACTACCTGTGCAAAGAATTTATCTTGAATATGCTCTTGGCATTTCCTGAACTTGTTTATATCAACTGTGTGGCATTCCCAGTTAACATCTCATGAATGAAGGCACCTAGAAGGAGGACAAGAGCAGCTGATACAGAGATGTGTCTTAGTTCCTCATGGAATAATTCTGACTGTGTTATTATTGTGGCCAGGTGGCCTACAGTAGATTTCCACAATGGCATTTGCATTATTTTCTTTTCCCTTAATCTTTACCAGAGGCTGTCAGCCATGTCATCACCAACTGCAAGCTCCATACAGCCCAGCCCCTGCTTACATACACTGCCACCCCCGACTTTCCTTCCCTGCCTGTCCCTCCTGAAGGCCTGTGACCACTTTAATACCAGCTTCACTGGGTCCACATTGTGTCAGAAGAAGGACATATGCTCTACACTCAGGGTGTCCCTTCCAGCCAGCTGAGGTTTAACAAGCCCTGAAGTTTTCTTTATCCTAAAGTTACCTCAGAAAAGAAAACTGCAGCATTGCCCAGTCCTGTCTTTCTTACTCTGTGGGATGGGCTGTCCCTTTTTCCACCAGTGCTCTGAAGAGAAAGGCTCATGAATGAATATGAGACAAAGACGCTGCTTCTAATCTTGCCATGTCTTTTAACACCGCGTGTGAATCACATCAAATATTCCTAGGGACAGAGCTCTCATCAGCAAAGACATGTATGTTTGATACAAGATACCAACCAACTAATGAGCATGAGTTAATCCTACCCCTTATTGCATCCTTCATCTTTCATCTTTCCTCAAATTTTTCCTTCTTATTGGCGTTTAATAACCCCATGCCACATTCATTGCCCTCTGCTCCAAGTGTTTGGACCAACCCTGCATGTAATCAGTACATGCAGCCCCTTTGACTGCAATAGCTCAACAACACCAGCCATCCTGTGAGCCATCCTGTGCCTTTCTGCAGGCTCCTTGCTTGTTGTTGTTATTGTTTTTTTTTCCTGTGCACCAGAGGAGCTCTGCACCTCTGCCCCACCACATCTGAGTCCAGCTCACCATAGTCCGGTGGAGCACCAAGAAGAGCTGATGGGAGAGGGCAGCACTTTGTGGGTGGATGGGTTGATATCAGGCATGATGTGTCTCACATAGTAGGAGTGGTGGGGACAGGGCCTCGTGGATGCTGTCAGCCCTATGCAGTGGTAAAGGTGGTGGTGGCCCCGTGGATGACTGCTGTGTGGGGACACTGCAGCCAGCAGTAGCTGTGCTGAAGCAGAGGGCTTGTCTCCCCCAGCATCCCAGGACCTCCCTTGGAGCAAGGTCTGTCCTCCTTGCAGGTGGGCTGGGTCAGGTGAGCTGAGAGGAGTAGAGCAGCCACCTGTCCCAGCAGCCCTTGTCACTGCTCAGCCCGCCTGATGGCTGTTCCCAGGGCATGCAGTGCTTATCCAGCCCTGCCACTTGTCTGCAGCCAGCAGTGAAACAGTAGCTTCGTGTCAGACATGTGCACCTACACAGCATTTTGCAGTTGTATTTCAAAGTGTTTGGCAAAAAAACAAACAAACAAAAACAATGGTGCCCATCACTCCCATGGGAACTGCAGTGGGTGCCAATGTTTTTCCAGCATTGCAGGAGGCTGCCCCTCTCTGTGGCCAGCATCGAGGGCCAGTTCTGTATTTTCATACGGTTGCTGGGCAATGGGAGCTGTAACACCCAACAACATCAGCATTACCCAGTACTTACATCAGTAAGTGGATATTTCCCCTTAAGGAGCACTTTCAGAGCTGCTAGGTGGGCCAAAGCTATGAGATGCCATGCATATATTGAATGCTTAGTCAGGCAATTTTGGGGCTAATTCTGCTGGAAGATGCAAGATGATTTAGTGTTTAAAATCTTTTCAAGGCAGCTTGGCAGCATGCAGCTGGCATGGTAGGTAGGAAAGTGGTCCAGACAACCACAACAAGCCCATCCCCACACCCATCCCCTAATGGATGCTGACATGCACTGATAAAGCATGGGGATAGTGTGCCAACAGCTGCTTTTGCAGAGGGACTCTGGGGGTCTCATCCAACACAAGGGCAGTGTCTTGGCACAGCAACTCTGCGATGCAGCCTCACAGCCAGAGCAGGGCACAGCCAAGGCCATGCAGGGATGCTCCAATGACAGCACTCCCTTGACCTCTGGATTTCCCTCTTTTTTTTTCTTTTTGTTTGTCAGATATCGATGGCAGTTGTTAATTGAACATTAGATTCGATGTTACGAATGGCAGCTACATTCAGATGAAGATTATTTGTGTGTAATAACATAGTGACTCATCTGTAGAATGGCTGTTCCGGAGCACAGTGACAACTTTTCTGTGCAGGGAACCAGAACAAAGCTCTCACCCTGTTTGCAGTCCCATGGAAGCCATGATATAGCATTTGGACAGGGCATCAGAGGGACCAGAGCTGTGTGCCAGGCCCCTCCTTGCAGAGGAGGATGTTATGCCAGATGCGTTATTCAACAAAAAGTGTCAGTGCAGCTTTTTGCAGGCTCTTTGGAAACTGAAATTATCTTCACATCACATTTCTTTTGCAGTAATGACAGAATAAAATTTTCTAAAATTCTGAGTCAGATGTCCAGAAATAGAGTAAAAATATAATTGGCAAATATCATAAAATTTAAAAAAGGATATATGATCATGTCAGGAAAATGCAGTCACATCTATCACATGTGAGAGAGAGCTGTTCTGCCGATAACTCACTTTTAGCACAGGAAAAGGGAGAGAGGGAGATCTTGTAGGGCTCCACCATTACAGTGAGCTGTGATCCTTGGTCTTTCTCTGTGCTGGAATACCTTGCAGGGCTCAGCAAAAATCTAATGGCAGCAACACATAATTGAAAAGAGTAACCAGGGCAAAATCTTAGGGTGTACAACAAATCTGAGAAACACCCACTACTCTGCATTAAGTCTCATGTGAACCTTGCCCTTCCAAATCCTGGTAATGGCGCATTTGATACCCTCATTCTGCTATATGTCTCTATTGTAACAATAAACATCACTTCTCTTTTCCCGGTTCTTTGTCTGCATGAAGACATGGCACAAATTATAATATCACTAATCCAATTCAGTAGCTGGTTTGCTGAACTTACCATCAACTTTGGAAACTCGTGTAGGACAGCTTCTCAGCCTGCTCATCTGTAGTTATCGTAGTCATGCTCTGGCAGCTGTAGGTGAAACCACATCTGGCTCCACGAGTAAATGATACATCGTATTGAGGGTTGGGTTTGGTTTTTCTCCATTTTTCTTTTTTTGTTAAAAATGAAAACGATGTGATTGGAAATGTCAGGCTTTGTGTGGTGTGGGCGGGATGCCTGTAATTTCTCAGCCAGAGTAAAACTATGTTAATGTGATGCTCTATAAAGGCAGATAAGCTGAAAACATTGGTTTTTAAACAACACAGAAGCCTTACATTCTGTCATACGCGTCTGATTGGCTTTCGTGTGCATGCTGATAGCCTCCAAATATGTGCTCAGTCATTCCTCCTCTGCCACTATGTCTCATGCATTGCCTCCCATGGCTGATCTACCATGCTGCTGCTGGGCAGCCTGCAAACTTTAGCTTGCCTCTGCCTCTCCCACCTCCCCATCTCTCCTGAATTGAACAGAGATATTTTTCCCACTGTATGTCATTTGCTGTGTTGCAGTAAGACCTGAAAAGACTCTCCTGTGCCAGGTGCTGTGCAGTGAGATAAATGGTTGTTTCTGGAAGAATATCAGTATGAGAAAAAAATTAAAAATGGTCAGAGAAGGGATGTGATGAGGTCATTTGATGATTGTTGGATATGCTGCCAAAGGGAGGATCATTGGCAGCTGCTTTTCACTATGGATTGCACTACACTTACCCAGATGAGCATCGATGAAGCTTTGAGCCAGCACCACTCCTCCGTGGCTGCAGCATCCCTTGCTTACCCACATCCATATGCCATAGCTGTAAGAAGTAAGGTGCAGATGTGCTGTTTTTATCTTGTAGGATTCCTTGTCAGGGCATAAAACAAGAGAGCAGAAGCAGAACAGGAGTTAACCCTGCTGTGGTTTCCCTTCCAGCTATCCCACTGCTTTGCCACTGTTTTGAGTTCTGGGTAGTGATGGGGGCTGCCAGTGTGAAATAAAAAGAGGAAAGAAAGAGAAAAGTAGTATTTGTGGCCTGAAGTTAACTGGGGAGCAGAAGCCCAGCTCTGCAGAGCAGAGACAGTCTGGGGCTGCCACTGAACGCTGTCCAGCACAGGTCCTCTGGCTTTTTTCTCCTGTGCAGTGTGTGCCTCTCCACCTCCTGCTGCTGCTCACTGCTAGCAATCCAAGTCAGAGGGCTTGCCTGTGTTTTTGGAAGTGACTCTCATAGGTGGTCTGTCTGGGACTGCTGTAGCTGCAACTCACAGAAGTTGCACTAGGATTCAGCACATAGTTCTGGAGAGCCAGGTCTAGGGACCACATTCACAGTCACTTCAGTGTCTAAAGGAGTTGCTTGGGCCTGGGGGGTGCGAAGCCTTCTCAATCATCTGCCTCCATCTAAGACTATGGTGCCTCTCACGCACCTTGCTGTGTCTTGAAATAGCTCAATGAAAATCTCCCCATGGGAGTTTCTGTTCAGGTAACCATATCTAAGGGCATCTACAGTCTTGAGTCTTACTTACAGTATGGGTTGTGTCTTCTGATGTTCCAGGTTCTGTCCCTGTACAACAGAGAGAATGAGCCTTGCCTTCATTTGGAGCCAAGATCCAGGTCAGTGAGAGAAGGGAAGTCTCGGGAGCCTTTGCAGATGGACACAGGAAAGCCAGGAGAGCCAGATCACATGTGATGCTCAGGCTGCATCCAAATGTGCCAGCCGTGATTTTCATGAGTATTATCTTATCTGAAAATCTTACACAGATACTATGGCTATCAGGTACTATGCATGATGCTTGCTTTCTATGTCATAGAATCATAGACTGGTTTGGGTTGGAAGGGACCTTTAAGATCATCTAGTTCCAACCCCCCTGCTATAGGCAGGGACGCCTCCCACTAGACCAGGTTGCACACTGCCCCATCCAGCCTGGCCTTCAGTGCTTCCAGGGAAGGGAGTATGACCACAAAGGTAGGAAAAGCCTGAGCTTATTCTGTCACACACAGTAGTGGACACAAGTCTAACTAATCTCCTAACTTCATCTCTGAGACTGGCACAGAGAAACCAAAGTAGGCACAGGATCTCCGAACACCAAGACTAACAGTTTTGCAAGAAGGTATTTGGATTGCCCTATGGGCAAAATAAAGAATCACTGTGCTTTAGTGTTGTCAAGACCCTTTGACCTGGGCATTATCTTCATTCTGCCTCTGGAGAAATGAAGGAGTGGAGGAATACAGACAAAAGCAGAGCCAACATCCATCTCTGCCTGCCATTCCTGAGAACCTCCTGCTTTGTTCCTGCTTATCTTTCCCTCTACCCACCTCCCTCCCACCTGCCTTTGCACAGCTCCACCTGGCTCCTCCTGCAAACTGCAAACTCTGCTGGGGCCAGCAGAGCTCAGCACACCATTGGCAGCAATGCTGCTTCTGCTCTTCAAAGCAGCAGTTGTAAGAGGAAGACACAGAAGAGGATCCTTTGGTTCCCTGCTCTGACAAATTTAAACTAAAAAACCCCAGCAGCGATCTGTTGGTTTGCGCAGGCATTACAGCTGCAGTCACCTGCCCTCCTGGTTTGCTGACTGTTGTGCTAGGAGAGTCTTCACAAATTCATTTAGAAGCCAAGGGTACAACTGCAGAGCTCAAGTAGCAGCTGCAGCGTTGATCTGATGAAGGGGTTACCAAAGGTTCCCCTCTGTGTTCCTGGGGGACTTCATTTGCCTCTGGGCTCTGTGGAAGCAGGGGGCCCACTGCCTTCTCTCAGGAGAGAATGGGTAGCCCATGGCCTACCACTTCAGTGTGAAACCCCACAGCACATCAGCCCCCAGCCCTGCCCGGCCTGGGCACAGCCCTCCCTTCTCTGGAGCAGTGCTGTGGGCTGCTCCCCAGATGGGCCCTGCTGCTGTGGCCTGGCTAGAGTCACTGACCTGCCATCCAAATGGGTCACCACTACCCTACAAGCAGCACTCCTGCTTCCTCCTGTGAATGGTCAAAAGCTTTGCTTTCATCCAAAACAAAATGTCTTTCCTCCTCACTAAGGCATAGGCAGGCTAGAAAATCTGCAGAGTCCAGCAAGCAAAGGGCAGCACCACTGGGAAAGAAGCCTGCTCAGAAAAACAAAGCATGTATGTTTTCAGAGCCTGGACAGTGTGTTCTCGGTGTCCAGGGTTGCCTTTTACCTCAGCTCCACAGTCGTGCCTCCAGGAGAGCCTGGCCACCCTGTGCCTTCCCACCCCAAACCAGGACCAGCAGGGACCCCACAGGTGCCCAGGGCAGGGTCCACTCTGGGCCTTTCCCTTTGCTCTGTGAAAGCCTGGCACACTTTGAAGAGTTGTGTGAATGTCAACCCACTGGCAGCACTCCCGAGTAAGACAGAGATAGAGGTGTCAGGGCCCAGAGAGACTGCTGATGGAAAGCCATTCTTCATGTAAAAAGCACCCTGAGCAATTTCCTTTCTGACCCTCCTTCAGCTATTCTTTCCAGAAGGTGTTGCTGAGAGCTGCCTTGGCTTTCAGAAATCACTTTGGCAGGAGGTTAGCTCATGGCCAAGCTGAACAAGGCTGCTAAGAAGTGCCTTGGCAGTTCTCTTATGGGATTGGTGCTAATCTCTCCAGATTCAATAAGAAGGAATGTGAAGCAAACATCACATCTTCGTGACCAGGATTTGCTTATCATGCATGTATCTAGGCCTCCCACTGGTTTTCTTCCTCATCATCTGGCAGGTGCTAGCACAGTGCTTGAGCAGGGTGAGCTGTGTGCTTTGCTGCAGTGTGGCTGATGGTCAAAGTCAGACATGGCATTCCAGGGAGTTGTATCAGAAAGGAAGAAACAATTGAGTGGGGAAAGCCAGATGGGAGGCTCAAGGCACTCCATCTTGCATTGGACAAATCAGTGAACTTCTGCCTCACTTTCCCTCATGAGGCTGTGCAAGGTGAAAAGCAGCTGCCTGGCTTCCTGGGGACTGCGTGTCACCTCCAGTTTGTCTGACAGCCCTGTGAGGCCATTTCTCTCATCCATTTGTCTCAAACCTAGCCTGCTGTGATCACAGCCTTTGTTAGTGTAATTCTATGTTCTGATTTTGGCTCATCTGCAGCTTTGTGCATTGCACAGAATTCGCACCAGCTGCTTTCCACCAGTCAGTCAGATCTATCCTCTGTTTCTGGTGGTCTCTCCAGTGCCTCTATTCTGTCACCTTCAGCTGCAGGTGGTGGCTCAGGAACAGAGGATCCCTCTACCCCACTGAGCAGCTCTACCCCGCTGCAACCTGGAGCAGGCTGCCCCGTGGGGATGCTTCACACCTCCATCTATCCTCTGGGAGCAGAAGGTCAGGAAACTGCTGAGTTCTGTGTTGGATGGGATGAGGAACTAGGGCCTGAAGAGCTCTGAGCCTTGTGTTGTGCTGTGCACTGACAGCAGTACTCCATAGGGCTACTGTACCCTGGCCCCCAGAAGCAGGACATTTGTGGAGATGCCCTGTGGGCACTGGACAGGGGGCTTAGAGATGATGGTGATCTTGGAGCACAGAGCATCCTGCCTGCACCTAGCACTCATCACAGCCCTTGTGGGAAGCATGGAAGACTGATGGATGCTCTCTCTCAATCTTGATTTTCCTAAGGCAAAGTTTCCCTTCAGAGTACTAGTAAGTCTGTTCGGGGCAAGCATCTATTTGCCCATTAGTACATCTGTGGTGAAAATTTCCTGCCATACACCCAGGCAGGGGGTATAGAAATGTACTGAAGAGCAGCCTGGGGACATGAAAGTGGAACATTTTTTTAACCCCTTGCCTTTAGGCAGCAGGCTCTTCAATTGGGAAAGTCCCTTCTCTCTGCCAGCATCCACTGATCTCAGCTGGGCGCAAGGCAAGCTCCCTTCTCCCAGGGAGCAGGAGTGGGTGCTTGCACCATATGGAAGGCTGGGAGGAGGATAGCCACCTGCAGGCAGCAGCACTGCACACTGCTCCTTGGGCTGCCAGCACCACAGGGGTGAGACTGGCATGGGGCTTGCTGTAAAAGGAGTACTGATAATGTTCAAGCACAAATTCATATTCCTGAGAAAGTGGGTCTGGACAGCCCAGGAACTTGACACTGGCATTGGCCATGATCAGGTGCTCCAGAGAAAATTGAGGGCACCACACATAATATATGGGGAAAATTTAGATGCAGCCCCTGGTCTCCTCGTCAGTTATGAGCATCATAACAATCAATTGCTAGAGAACAAGCACAAACACAAGTGCAAATGGCAAGTTTATTGCCACTGAATGCAGAGGGAGCAAGAACACAGAGCTTTTAAGAGCAATTAATACTTTCAGACTCTTTAATGAATACTACCTCATCAGTCCAGCTGTTTCAAAGAGTTGTTATGTTCTCTGCAACTCTGTGCACTGTCTTCAGCATTTTAACCCCATTTCACTACAAAAAAAGACCATCCCATTCTTCCAGTGTTTTACTGATTTAGAATGGAATTCATTCAAAAAAGGCAAAATGGCTTTGGGTCTTCCTTCCTCTTCATCATCCTGCATAGAGCAGAGGGTGCTACCAGCACGGAACGCAGGGCATGTTCATCAAATCAACACAAAATATGTGCTTTGCAGAGCTGAAACATCCCCTACACAGAATATTGTCACGCTGTGGGCTGCAGTCACTGTCCTCCGAGGTGGAGCACTGACCTCATCATACACCATGGATGGCCCTTTGGGGCCATTTTATAAACTGGCAATAACCCAGAAGTTTGTATGCACGTGGATTCTCATTCTTAGTGCACGCTGAGTTGTACCCTACTTGTCTGGGGTGTTTCTTTTGGCAAGGGGTGAGATACCAGTTTCCTCCTGAACATGGGAGCCCCCAGAATGGAAAACATCAGGTTGGGGTTGTTAGGTGTTGCTTTTGACATTGGAGATATTTATGTCTACAACACATCCCTCTTCCACATCAAACCCAACACTTCAGCTGGCTGAGTGATTCACAATAATCCTTAATGTAGGCAATTAGCAAGGAAGTTTTAATCTGCTATTTAGACTGATGGGACACTGCCAAAAGGAGTTAATGTTCAGACTTGACCTTCCTGACTGATTTGATAAGCTGTCCTTTCTGGATGTGCTGATGCTCAGGGCACTCGGAAGCACCAGCTCAGATCCTTGTGGCTTTGCTCAGAAGAGGTCATTTATCTCTGCTTCACCCCTCAAAATCAGGGATGGGTGAAGCAGCTTTGGTTGTGAATGCAGATAAAACTCTTGAAAAGTGAAAAAAGGGAGTAGTGTTTCCCACTGAAGATGTTCATTGTTTTTTTCTCCAGGGTTATGTTGCTGGAATGGAGAATACCTGTCAACTTCCTGAGGATTTTCCCTTAGTTAGAGCCACTCTGATGCTTGTGGTCGTGAACTTTAAAACTGCAGACTTGGAAATGTAGCAAAGAATGAAAAAGTCCCTAAACAACTCAGCTTAAAATAACTCATGGTTTTGATGGTCTGGACCCTGATGTGGGGATCTGTGAGAGTTGGAGCTCTACAAGCAATCTCATCTCACTGTTGAAGTGGATGGTTTTATCAGAACTGACCAAAGGCTCAGACTGAGCTCAGGCAAAAAGAAGCTGCGCTATCGGTTTCACCCCCAGCCATGCTGCCTTTAGGCTCATCTCTAGCAAACCTGGTTTTATCCCCTTCCCCCTTCACACCTAGTTTAAAGCCCTCTCAACAAGCCCTGCCAGCTCCTGGACCAGTATCCTTCTCCTTACTTTAGACAGTTGGACCCCATTGGTTATCAGCAGGCCTGGAGCTGAATGAACTGCCCCGTAATAAAAAAAAAAAAACAACAAAATTCCTCCAATGGCACCAGCCTCTTAGTCATGTATTGATCAGATGGGTTTTCCTGCTTGTCAGTGTATTTCCTTGCTATTGAAGGGATTGAGGAAAACACCACCCAAACACTCTATCAACTAATGCCCTGAAGACCCTCTTGATAGCCCCTGGGCTTCTCCCCACGTCCTCACTGCAACCTGAACTACCAGAAGTAGGTAATAATCAGAAGGCCAAACCTTTGTAATAGAGATTCTTATACTGAACTCTGCAGCAAGACAGCCTTGTAGATAGGAGATGGAGAACTACCTGTGTTTTAAAGGCACCGTTGCAAAGTGTGCACAACTTCTTGCTGTGCCTCAGTATCTGAAACAAATTGCCATATCACTGCCATGCTGTTGGTACACACTGTCATTGTGCTCAGGGATGGTGAGTAAGCAGATCTCATTTACACGCAGTGATTAGAACTCCGGCATTTGCAGAAGAGAGATCGAAGTAGGGCCTGGTTTTCTCATCAGTATTCTCATTAATGACTGCAGTTAACCTCCTTTGCCCTCTCTTTAAATGGATCTGACTTTTTGGATATTTTTTTCTTTATAGCTTTCAATTGCTTACACATTTCCTGCTCTGCCAGCCTGGACGTCTAGCATATCTGAGCAAGCTTGCCTCTGTTTGTTTGTTTTTTTCCACTTCTATCCACACTGTCTTTGCAGTGTCAGCCAGAGCATCAGTTAACCCACCTTCCTGCCAAGGGCTAGTGTTGCTTCCTGCACCTCTCCCTGAAGAGCCAGACAGTTTCCCAGGGCTTGCCTCTGGCAGCCTCTGTGTTTCAATGCATATGGAGGCACTCAAAATGCTTCGAGTAGCTCCAAAAATGGAGCCTTTACAACCTTGCTGGGAAACCAGTTCCTGTGTTCAACTGCCTTCAAAATAAACCAGCTTTTCCTTCGGCTCAAGTAAAAATGTCAATTATTTACACCAATTTTTGCCCATTTCCTTTTGCTCTGCCACTCAGAAACACGGAGAAGAGTCTGGTTCCATCATCTTTATTTTTTCCCTATCAGGTATTTATACACATTAGTATGATTGTCCTGGGATTTCTGCTCTCCAGACTACACAGCTCCATCTCTCTCAGCCTTGGCTTATATATCCTTGTGACACTTTGCTGGACTCTCTCTAGTATGCCTATTTCACGAGTCTTTGTGGGGAAATCAGAACTTGACATGGTTTTCGAGGTGTGATCTCACCCAGGAGAATTTCCTCACTTAGCCTGCTCATAATACTGTTGGACACTGCTGCAAGGGCACGTTGTTGTCTAATGTCCAACTTATCCACCAGAACCCTACCCAGGTCATTAATGAAAATATTAAATAGACAGCCCACTACTGAGCCCTGGAGAACACCACCAGTGATTGGCCTCCAGCTGGACTTTGCACCACTAGTTGCAACTCTCTGAGCCCTGCAGTTCAGCTGGTTTTCAGTCTGCGCCTCTGACTGTTTACTTTCAGGGTGCTGAACACCATCTCATAGTCACTGCAGCCAAGGATGCACTCAGCTCTCACATTCTCAGACGGTTCTTTCTTGTTGATAGGAATCAGATCTATCAGGGAATATTCCCTCACTGGCTACTTGATCTTAGGAAGTTGTCATCTGCACTTCAGACACCTTCTAGATCACCTGTGACACTCCAGCAGATATTTCAGTGGTTAAAGTCTACCATAAGCATCAGGGCTTGCAAACAGAAGGCTTCTTCCAGATGACTGAAGTTGTCTGAGGCCTTCACCTTATCTTCTTCCTGATTAGATGGTCTGTGAGAGACATCCACAATTACGTCACTCATATTAGTCTGCCCGCTTGCTCTGACCCACATACTCTTGGCTACCTTTTTATTTATCTGATGGCAGAGCCCTGTGCATTCCTCCTGCTCCCTCACACATAGGTCAGCTCCCCCTCTTTGGTTTCTTCTGGGTAATAAAACACAAAGAGAGTCCCACCTCATCTATGGAGTAAGGGAGGAATTTATGGGGAAAAAGGCTCACGAGAGTAATTAAAAATGTGACAAAATGCCAAAGGGACAAATGGGTACATCTAACCTTCAGCCACACACTCCCCAGATTTGGCACTACACCTTGCAGCCTTGCTAACAGTCTCTATTTCAGCAGGAAATTGCATTTCATATTACAAAGAAATCAAGCCTGACAGCTGACACCTGGCTCTAGGTTTCTATCCCATCTCCTTCTTTTCTCTCTGTTTCTATGGACTCTCATTTAAGTCTTGCATTTACCACCTCTCCGTGTTTTCTGAGTTTTGAAAGCCACCTGAACATGGCTGCATTCCAAATGTCACATCCATTTGTGTAATGCTGTATTTTCCTGCCAGATTTTGCCTTCTCTAAGTAGGATGCAGCTTTACGCTGAGGGTGCTGCACAGTTCTGCCTCCAATTTGATGGCCATGACCATTGCCCAGGCCACCCCGAGGCACATACAGCACCTGCTTTTAGCACATGTCCTCAGAAGGGAAAGAATTGTAGCCTGTGAGCACACAACGTATACGAAGATCAGGGTGTTTTGCATTGGTATTTAAGATGGAGGGCAGAGGCATGTCTCCTGTGCCATTGTACTGATGAAAGATCTGTGCACAGAAGAGATCAGACCAGAGGCTTTAAGCCCCAAACAGACCTGGTTATATGCTCATATTTACACTCAGCAAATGCTAGAACATTAAAACTCTCGGCTCTATTACAGTAGTTTTCACAGAGCCAGACTCATCGAAGAGGCTGGGGATATATGAACAGAGGTAGGGTATGTGCTATGGGGACTGTTCCTCCTAGCTGCAGACCATTCCTCTCTCACCTCCTCAGGTGCAAGGACCTGCACATCCTGCTCTGCTCAGCTCTCTCAAGGGTTCAGGTCATATCAGCTTTTCCACGTTTTCCTCGTACCATCTGAGCTGCTTTCTCTTCCCTCACTATAATCATGGCACACACCGTGGTGAATGATGGCCAGGCAGACCCAGGGCAGGCTGGTGGATTATCAGAAAGGAGGGAGGGGCAGTCAAGTATGCAGGGGCTCCCAGCTGCTTGGCATACACCTGAGCAGAAATGCAGCGCTGTGGATGCAGTGTTTGCCTACCCCTTTGCAGCAGTGGAGGAAGAGAGAAAGGCATGGGGAGGTACCCTCGTCTGAGCTGGGGAGCTTAGAAAGGTGCCCAAGAGGTAACCCTACTGCATCTGGGACTCAGGAGTGGCTGGATCCTGCCTGCTCTAAGAATGTGGGTTCTGGAAAATGTACAAATGTTGATTTGCCAGAGCCCCAACAGCCCTGTGGGCATTTATACACTCACTATCCACAGCAAAGCAGGGAGTAATGCCCACTTCTGTTGCAATGAATAACAGATGGGCCTTCTCACCTGAGCTTTGGGAAGGGTTGAAAGGTAGTAACAAAGTTCCTAAAATTGCAAAGCTATTTAAATGTCACAGACTAGGGTATGAATATACCTTTAGACATGCTCATGCACAGATTACATGAGGCGCAGCCACACAGTGCAGATGCTGTCTGTGGTCTGTGCTGCTGATGTGTAGGAGAACCTGGGCCACACGTCAAACAACAACAGCAGGCAGCTGTTACCTGCAGGTTACTAGAGGCTTTCATTCTGCTGCCCATGTGAGGGGGTTATGCAGAGAGCAGGGTGGTCGGTGAGGCTTGCTTTTAGCCAGTGGCAGTGGGCACTCCATATAATGGAAAACCTCTTGCATTGCGTTGGCAGGGCAGGTTGTGAAAATAAGCTCTGGAGTTAAAAGCAGAATATCTTTTGGCCGTGTCAGCAAGCAGCTCTGGGGTGCAGAGAAAACTGGAACCAGTTTCAAGGCAGGGAAGGAGAGCCATGCTGGCGCTGGCCCAGGCTTCCAGGAGCTGTGCATAGATAGGGCTGTCCCTAGTGGCAAATGTCTCCAGTCCTCAAGCTGAGTGTCTGCAGCCACTTTGTGCCTATTCGTCAGCAGCCTCCAGGATCAAGGCACACTGAAGATGATCAGTGCTGCTGCGGCACAATGGGGACCAGAGGTCATCCCCTTTCAGTGATGTGTCATCCACTCCTCAGACTGGGCAATCTGAGCCCTGGCTCCTGCATTCCCCTAGCTCACTGCATGACTGCTGGCATCCTCCAACCTCCAGATTCCCACTAGCAGTGCTTTCCCAGCCCGCAGGAGTTGACGACAGCTTAAGGAATGCTTTGCAGTGCCCAGGTGTGTGTGGGAGCAGTGACCCAAAGCCAACACTACTGAACTGCTGCTGACATTGCTCCACATGAGGTGGCTGCAGACTGGCTCTCATCGCAAGGAGCTGTGGGACACTATTCAGGGCTTTGGATGGCTCCTCTGCGGTCCTCCTTTCCCTGCCTTCCCTCAGCACTGGTGGGCCTGGTGACAGAGCAGCATGGTGGAGAAGCTCCAGGGTTTCTAAATAAATCTTATATTTTCTTTGCCCCAGTGAGATATCCAACTGTCCTAGCTGCTGCCTTTGTCTGTCTCAGCCTATTGCTAAGGGTGGAGGGTCCAACCCAGGCACCGCAGAACCAGGTCTAGATAAAAAGAAGGAAATGTGTTTCCTATGAAACCTCATAGGAAAGATTAGACAAGCTGTTTTTGAGTGTTCCTCATCTGTCAACATCCCAATATGTTTCTTGCTTTCCTAAACTAACCGAAGGGTTATCCTATAGTATATTACATCATACTCAGCAATAAAATCTAGGGGAAAAAATGAGAAAAACAGCAACAAAAAACCTCTGCTTTGAAAGACTAAAGCTTGTAAGACCCATTTGTAAATGTCAGGTGTTTGCAGACAGTGTTAATAACCACAAGTACACAGCAATAAGCAGAAAGGGCAGAAAGAAAGGAGGCAGAGAGGACAGGCTAACAGCTCTAAAATAGCCTTCAAGGATCTAGTGGTTGAAGCAGAGACAGATGAATAACAGTGGAAGTACAAGCTACTAAGGCAAAACCAGAAGAGAAATTATGTCTGCAAAGATGACAGTGACCCTCTCCTGAATTCCCTAGCTTCCATGGCCTCTTAGAGTATATTCTACATGTAATATATTACTTTTATTCACATGTCAATGTTAGATACAGAGCAGAAGTGGCTACTAAGTTTTCAGATGGAGCATAGGGAGGATGGTCACAGGGCAAAGGAATCTGTTCCTCCTGCCCTAAACTATCCTCCAATCCATTTGGTATCTGTACCTCTGTTTCCAGTTCCATTGGGCTAGACATGATGGCTTAGCAGATGATGCACCGTCAGCCAGACCAGACCGCCACATCCACCCACGGGAGTTCTCTGGGCTAGGAGGGGCTTGCAGTGTCAGCCTCTGTATTCTGCAAACTAGCAGCAAAATGGGGAAGTGAAGGATGTGGGACAACAGCAAAAGACTGAGTCCTGTGAAGTCTGACATGCCATCTAACATCTGTCCGTCCTTGCAATGTTACCTCTGTCCATATGGCCCAGATACCCTGAACATGGCCTTTACTCTTGCTGCCCTGCATGTTACAGCTACCTTCAGTGGACCAGGAGAGGTGCCTGCAGAAGGAATGACTCACTGGACATTCAGCCACTGAGCAAACTGCTCTCCTCCTGACTTATGCAGCAGGGAAGCAGGCAGGAACTGCGCAGCTCAGCTGTACATCCAGCCTCGAGTACCACAGAAGTCAAGAGCCAAGATCTGGGGAGATCCGGGCCAGGCTGGGCCAACAGGTAGCTTCTTGGTATCATTAGCTTGATGCAGCCTTCCTAAGGACCTGCAGGGGACAGTGCCCTTCTCCAGTTCCCAGGGGAGATCTCCCAGTTCCATCTGGCAGCAAATCCCCAGCTAGCAGCCGCTTGTGGCATGTGGGATGAGTTCAGCTGACGAGCAGTGCAGTGGGGACGGGGTTGTTTCTGCCCCATTTTTTCCCTATTCATTTCCAGGGAAGCCGGAAATATGTCCAGCTCCATTTGAGCAGCCTCCCACACTGTGTCCAGGTGCCAGAAGATTTGGCTGTGGGAGATTAGCCCTCAGTGCTGTGTTGCAGGAGCAGCACTTGCTTGTGTGCCTAATTAACAGCAAAGCTACACTGGTTGAGTATCCCCAGAGGAAGTTCAGTACCACTGGAGAAGTTCCTCTGTATTGGGCTATTGCTGTACAGCCCAGGCACATGAGCCAGGACCACCATGTGGATGTAGCAGTGCCAACCAAGCAGCACCAGGGCTCAGCCTGCGCATCAGTGTTGATGAGCAGCAAGAAGAGAAGGGACAGGAGCTGAAAAGGGTCCTTTCTTGTGGTGCTGAGGACAAAAGAACCACATAGAAACCTCTGCTGTGCTTTTGTGCCCAGCAAAGGCAGCCCCAGCAGGGATCAGGGCATTTCAGGACTGTAGCTGACAGGGAGAGTGTAGCACATCCAGGGATTCCTCCCAGGCACCATACTCATTCCTTTACAGCCTAAATCCATCTGCACTGAGGGGGTGGAGAGCCTTAAGCACGAGCAGGAAGCACTGTCAAAAAGCCTCTTCAGTGTTGTTATGCTGGTGCAATCACGTTAGGAAAAAATAAAACAACAACAAAGAAGCATGACTGCAAAAAGAGCAGGCACTAATACTGACAGCTTTGGAGCTCCCACCCACATTGCAGCCCTCCAAGAGACAGGCAGAGAACTCATTCCTTGGGTCTCTGCAATCTATGCAGCTGACTCTTGAACCCTATGTCTAGCTGAGTCCTAGCAGAGCAGCTCACGATCTCATCCACTCCCCAACCCTGGAGCACTACACCAGCTCCCCAGGACCTCCATGCCTGGAAAGATCATGGAACAGGTCCTCCTTGAAGCTATGCTAGGGCATATGGATGACAGGGAGGTGATTTGGAACAATCAACAGGGCTTCACCAAGGGCAACTCGTGCCTGTCTAGTCTAGTGGCCTTCTGGATGAGGAAGTGACTATTAGTGGATAAAGGAAGGGCAACAGATGTCATCTACCTGGATTTCCATAAGGCATTTTATGCAGTCCCACACAGTATCTTTGTCTCTGAAGTGAAGAGAGATGGATTTGATGAATGGATGACTATTCGGTGGGTGAAAATCTGACTGGATGGCTTCATCCAGAGAGCTGCAGTCAGTTCCTGAATGTCTCGATGGGGATCAGTAACAAGTGTGTTCCTCAGGGTCCATACTGGGAGATGATTCTCTGTTCCATCCTTTTGGGATCGCACTTGATGTTCTGCATTCAACTCAATGTAGTGAGGACATGGAACTGTTGGAGAGAGTCCAGAGGTCACAGAGATGCTCAGAGGGTTGCAGCACCTCTCCTGTGAGGAGAGGCTCAGAGAGTTGAAGTTATTCTGCCTGGAGAAGAAAAGGCTCAGGGGAAACTTCACTGGGGCCTCTCAGTACTCAAAGGTGGTTGATCAGAAAGATGGAGAAAAACTTTTTGCAATAGGAGCAGGCACTGACTCTGGTTAAAGCCCTTTCCTGTGAGTCCTGCTCATAGCTTTACGGCTAGTGGTGATCAGTGCTGTAGCCCAGGGGCAGAGATTCTGGTGTGCTGACTGTATGTGGAGAACATCATAGCTGATGCTACCTGCTCTGTGCCTTCCCTGCCTGATTGTCCCCAAAAGCTCCTGCTGGTGCCCTGGAGAAATGAGGGGCCTTACTGGGCAGTCCCTCCTCAGTCTCAAAGGGAGGTCTCCCCTCAGCGATAGATGTTGTGGAGAAATGGGGACACTTTTCTCCCCAGCACAACATTCCCTAGCCCTGCTTATCCCTCCAGCAGGCTGCAGACAGTGTGTTGGTGTGTACCTATAAAGAGCTGGTGTGCTGTCTGCAGAGACTGTGTGCTCATGTCTGCCACAGCAGTCACTGATATATTCCTGATGGCCACAGCTACACTCTCTGCCTGGCATCTCTCACATCCTTCTTCTGCACCATCCAGCAGACCCAGGAGATGCAGAAGATTGCAGGAGTAAGCTGAGGTTGTCTTCTGATCCCCAGCCCCACTGAAGCAGCACTGCACTGGAGAAACCTAATGTTCATGTTTAACTGTTCCATAGCAAATGTTTGGGATCTGCTCATCAACAGTTTGTTCAACTTCAGCGATCCTGGCTGACTGTGCCTTTTAAAAAAGCATTTTCATTTTTCAGAAGTGATGCTTTGTTTTGTCTTGTTTAGGTTTATTTTGCTTCTTGCAGTGTTCCACTTATTGAAAACTTAGAACCATAGAATAAAATTATGGAATCATTAGTGTTGGAAGGGACCTTTACAAGTCATCTAGCCCAACTTCCCTGCAATGAACATGGACACAACAGTTCCATCAGGTTGCCCAGGGCCTGATTCAGCCTGGCCTTGAAAGTCTCCAGGGATGGGGCATTCACATCTCTGTGCAACCTGTCCCAGTGCCTCACCACCCCTATTGTAATAAACTTTCTTCCTTAAATTCAATCTAAATCTCCTCTCTTTTACTTTGAAGTCATTTCCACTTTTCTTGTCACAACAGACCCTCCTAAAGAGTCTGTCCCTTCTTTCCTGTCGCTCTCCTTTGGATACTGCAAGGCCACTCTCAGCTCTCCTCAGAGCCTTCTCCTCTCCATCTGCACAGCCCCAGCTCTCTCAGCCTGTCCTCACAGGAGAGGTGTTTCATCCCTTGGATCATTTTTGTGGCCCTCCTTTGGATGCACTCCAAAGGGTCCCTGTCTCTCCTGTGCTGAAGACTCCATATCTAGACACAAATTAGATTTTCCTTTTTTAAATCTGGAAAATGCAAATGCTGCTCAGATTAAGTCTTTGCTGGCTTCTGGATGCTCCCATGTGGCCCCACATGGCAGCACTGATGTGGGCTGAACGCCTACCCATCCACTGACCTGTGCTGCATCTCACATACCCCAGGATGAGCTGTGGGATGACCACCACTCTCCTGCTCTGCTGATAGTGCTGCAGGCTATTCACCCAGCAGGAATGAATGCATCAGTTTCTGCAAGTGGTACAGAAAGGAAGGCTTGGTTCATTTCAGAGCATGCTGGCCAGAGCTGGATCCTCCTTGATGAAGAGTGAAGAGCATCCAAGAACTCCAGTGTACCTGTCCTGTGAGGAGAGATTTCCCATCTGAAAGGGTGAATGATGAGAAACAAGGGGTGGACACAAGCAAGTTGGACCAAGGTCTGGAGTTCCAGGAAGGGTGGGAAGGTTCTGTGAAGCCTGAGCAGGGCTGAAGTGCAGAGCACGGTTCAGATATCCGGCAGTATGAGCAGGATAGATGCAAAACCCATCAGAAAGGGGAACAAAATTGAAGACCTGGAAATATCACCTGGCAACTGAACATCACAGGGACTCGGTAGGACAACACTGGCTGGGTACATCATTAAGGAAGGCAGAACCTGTTCAGGATGGGAAAAGGATTAGGGCAGCACCATAATACAAGGATGTATATATAAAGATGAATATAAAGGAAAGCACAACTTTAGAGAGACAAAATCAAACAGACTAAGGCAGAAAATCAGTTCTGCCTGGATCTATAAACCTAGAAAAAGAGAATTTGTATGAACAGGGAAATTTAGGTCCACTCTGAAGCCAGATGGTAAAGCAAATACTAGATGATACTTGAGAAGGCTGAATTGCCCAGCATCCTTCATATTTTAAATATTTACAGAAGCATTAACTATGACCAAAGTACTTCCATCATCAAGAGAATAGGGAAAAAAAAGAATAACAAAACATGGACATCTTGAAATTGACAGGATATGATAAAATTTACCCTGGAGTGCATAAGAAACGAGCTGCAGTGATGTCTGACCCCATTAGCAATTATCTCAGAAAGCAGATGGAGTATGTGTGAGGTCCCTGAGGACAGCAGGAGGGCAAAACTTACCATGTGGCATCAAAAAGGGAGAAAGGGAACTTTGATGCCTAAAATGATACAGAATTGAATCATTGCACAGTCACTTGTTAAGCATCTCGAGGACAATATATCCAATGAGGACTTAACAGTAATGCAGCACATCAAACCAATCTGATTTCTGTCACTGGCAGCAGAAGCGGCCCAGCTAATAACAGGCAGCAGAGGATCCGATTTGTCTTAATTTCAGTGGGTTTTTGTACCGTCCCATGGGAACTGAACTGCTCCTCAGGAAACTGAGGGGATGGAGTGTGCTTGAAACATTTCTGAGCTGTGAGAGCAGAGGCTTCTCAGATGTTCTCAGACTTGGAAAGCTTGTTGATGTCCTCAGAGGGCCCATCCTGCATCAGGTCCTCATTAGCCGCTGGGCTGATGGAAGTGTGGTTATGAAATACCGAAATGATAAATAACAGCGAAGGGCTGCAACTGTTTTGAAGAATGCAATCAGAATTTAAAAAAAAAAAAATCAAATCTCAATCAGTAATTGCTTACAATTCATAAAATGCAATTTGATGACAACAAATGCAAAGCAGGAAAAAATGCAATGCACTGACACCAAGCAGAAACTCACTGGCTGAAGTGCAGCCCTATCGCCGGGGAGTTTCTGCAGGTTCTGTTGGTCAGACTCACAGCGCGCTGCTGCTGTGAGCAAGGCAGGAACACGCAGTGCGGTGTAGGCTGAGTGTCCCTCCCAGGGCAGGGATGGTCACTGTGCTGCTCTGCTCGCCCCAGAGGTGATGTCAGCCAGAGGAGCATCCTGCCGGGTTTTGCACCGGTCGTCAAAAGGAAGAGTTAGCAAACAGGAGAAGGCACACAGGAGAGGCTGCAAGGCTGGTCAGAGGTTTGGAAAACATGAGCTGCAAGAAGATGTGCAAATTGAGTCTGTCGAAGCACTACAGGACAAAACCTGAGCGAGGACACGAGAACTGTTTTCTAAAGCACTAAAAATCACAACAAAGAGATCAGGAATCATTTTTCTCAGGTCTGCAAAGGATGTTTTGTGCAGTATTTGGGTTAATTTGCTTCCACGGAAATTTCAAGTAGGTGCTGTGGGAACTGAATGTTGTTTCTGCATCAGAACAAGATAGGAATTTTGTTAATTTCGTGGCCTCTGCTGCCATTTGGGTCCCTTATTACAATTAATGGCTCTTTTCGGGAGTCTTTCTACTTTACTGAAAGAGGGGGGGACTTGATTCGAATAGAGTTTGATTCTGGGATTCTAACTGGACGGTTTAGATTCTGCTTACACTGGACGGTTTAGATTCTGCCTACATACTATGGGGCCAGATTTCTTGTTGGCAAGATAAGGAGAACTGGAGGAGAGAGATAAGGGAAGGATAGGCCCCAGGCGCCTTGCCAGTGGGGGCCTGGGTTCTGTTTAGTGCTTACATTCCATAGGAGCATCCTTTTGTGGTAAGAGAGATATAGGTGCCAGACTCCTCGTCAAGAGTGTTTTACTCCATCCCAAAGGACCACCAGATGGGGGATGCCCCCCTTTGGGGTCAGAAGTTTACAGCAAGGAAGACTACGAGCCTTCACGAGGAAGACTACGAGCCTTCATCATCACAACCTACTACGCACGCTCAAGGGGGGAGGGACTGCATGCTAATTGGCTCTCGGGAATGTAATGAATATGTATCCGAATTCCTGTCAACTGCTGATTATGTATTAGTTCTACCTATATCTGTAGCATGATTCCTCCTGACGGTATGCATCCAAATCTGCGCAGCGTTGATTAAACATACCTGATTTTATAACTACTTTGTGGTTATAGAGTTTGATTCTGCAAGTCATTATCAGGGTTCTCTGATAGTTTTCACTGCTCATCCTCCAGATAAACCTGCCCCAACAATGCACACTCAGTATGTAAGTAAAGAATATAATACAAAAATACAAGAATACAAAGAAGACAAATGTATTTATATATATATATATATCCATAGAGATGAGGTAGACAGAGTAAGTTATAAGCACAAAGACTGAAGCTCCTGTCTGTACAGCCATCTGAAAAACTGCTGGGCCTTCAGTTAAAGGCAAGTTAGATGTAATAGGTATTGTTACAAATCAGAAAGCCCTTGATGTTGGAAAATGACGAGCTTTTGGTGCTGGATAGACAGGACCTGAGTAACGGAGAATTAAAGGAGGAAAAGTTAAACAATCAACAGCATACGTATATAAGCTAGTAACAACTTACATATACCAGCATGAAAAAAAATGTGTCACACACATTGCAAGAATATCCTGCACAAATTAAAAGGACAATTTGTGACGTGCCTTAGGGAGTGCCTGAAGAAGGTATTAAGGAAGATCTGGCACCCCCTCCCTGCTCTGTCTAACAAAGACTCTGAGGAAAATCGACATATCAATACGAATGAGAAGGGTACTGGGACATCTTGGAGAAGACAGGACCACTACTGACTGACATCGGATGACACACGAATTAACAAGGAATTAACAGATGTAAACCTTCTGATAAGATTGTGAACCTGGAGTACCCAGCCAGTGGGGAAACAGGGGAGGCAAGGGGAGAGGAGGGGAGGCAAGGGGGGTGTTGGGGGTGGAGTGGAAAACAAGGTACAAAAGCTGTCGTATCATGTCCATAAGTGCGCCCTCCTGCTTTGGGACGCTCGGCATTGCAATCGCGAATAAAATCTACTTTTATCAGAGATACCATCCTGACAAAATTATTTGGATATTTCCAACAGTATGAAAACTGCAGGGAGATTTTCCTTGGGTCACGCCACAAAGGCTGAAGGATTGAGCTGCTCCAGTATAGTATGCAGAGGAGCAACTCCCTGCGGATGGTCCCACTTGCTTTTTGGGACTATCGGGCAACAGGAAAGAGCCACCTCCAGGCACCCACAGCTGTGTAGTCACAGACAGGAGGCAGCTGGGGCTCTTCCTGAGGAACTGCCCACCCTCCTGTTGCTGGAGAAGGAGGTCTTTGCCAGTGGGAAGAGGTGGAAGCTGTTTTGGTGAGCTATGCCATTGAGTATGAAAACCTTTTCCATAACTGTACCTACAGTTCTCCCCTTTCCGATCTGTCCCTCTGCCACACCGCCATCCTCTGCCCTCAGTCAGTCCCTGTTTTGTGCCCATCCCTCCCTGCCGCAGAACCCCTCGTGCTCTGTCTTTCCCATCCCTGCAGCTGCACCCCCCCTTTCTAGGATCTCTCTATTCTTACTCCTTCTCACATTGGCTATTTAGTTCAGCAGCGAGGCATTTCCATTTGAATTGCTTTCCTGACTCCATCCAGGACAGGAGCTGAGCCAGGGCTCTGCATCCTGTCCTGGCCCCGCATTCATGACGGTCACGCGCAGGGTGCTGGCTGTCACCAGCGAGCCCGCTCAGTATGCACGGCTGCGCGCTCCCCACGCCTTCTGTTCCGCCCAGCTGTCGTCAGCTGAGCGTGGATTACAGAACGCACAGTGTATGCGTTGGTGCGTGGAGGGAGCGAGGGCGAGCCTCGCCTGGAGACAGATCGAGCGCTCCCCGTTCTCATCCCCAGGAAATGAAAAGGGCGGCTCTGCAGCCGCGTGCAGGGGTTCTGCTGAGTGTGCAGGGTGCCTCTGCCTGTCAGTCCGTGTTGATCAGCCTGGGAACCCCCCAGCCACGTTAGCACCACGAGGGCAGAGCAGAGCAAAGACAGGTGGTGAAAAGGAGCACCTGGTGGAGGTGGTGCACTGTGAGAACTGCTGCCTTGGGGCAGCCATCCCATGGTCCTTAGTGCAGGTTTTAGATATGCTGGGAGCAAAGCTCTGGCTTTTCTAGGGTAGTACAAGCTCTGCAGCTGGATATCAGAGCTGGGCTCCACCCAGCACCCCTCAGATGTAGCCCCAGGGGCTGTTCTGGCTCTGTACGTACCCACAAGGGCCATCTCTGTATTGCTGCTCCTCTGGATGCTGACTTGCAGAAGCAGAACTGTATTTGGGGGCTGCCTTCATCTTTTCAGCACTTTCCCAAGGCCTTACAAGCACGGTGCTGCTCTCTGAGTGAAGAGTTGGAATTTCCTGTGTTTTTCACTGCTGTTGCCCAGCCCAGGCTGAAACAGATCCCATGCTCCCTAGGGAATGCATCACTAAGCTCTATGCTCCCAGAGCTGCCTTCTGCCCTTCAGTCATGCCAGGACCCCCAGCTCTCTGTGCAGGGCTGGGTCACACAGGTTTGTAAGACATCTCACGTTGACCTGAGTGTGTCTCTCATGTGGGGATGCTCTGAGCGACCTTGGGGCCCCAGGGTCGCTGTGACACAGAACACTCACTTGCTGCCATGGCCCTGCCAAAATCGCCCCTGCTGCCAGGGACTGTCCTGGTGATCTGCGAGCAACTGCCATTCATAGAAATGAGAGCTAGGGAAGTGCTGGAATAGCTCAGGGCCTGTATGAGGAATGGTTCCCTGGGCCCCTTTGGTATTCCATTCTCCAAGAATCACAGAATCATAAAATCATAGAACCTTAATGCTGCAAAAGACCACTAAGATCACCTAGTCCAACCATCAGCCCATCAACACCATGCCCACTAAACCACGTCCCTCAGGGCCACATCTTGAATTCCACCACCTCCCTGGGTAGGCTGTGCCAATTTCAAACCTTCTTCAGAGAAGAAATTTTTTCTAATATCCAACCTGTACTTCCTCTAGTGCAACTAAGGCCATTACCTCTCATTCTATCACAAGTTACCTGGGAGCAGAGGCCAACCCCCACCTTGCCACAGCCTCCTTTCAGGGAGTTGTAGAGAGCAGTGAGGTCTCCCCTGAGCTTCCTCTTCTCCAAACTGAACCAACCCAGTTCCCTCAGCTGCTCCCTATAACACTTGTGCTCCAGACCCCTCACAGACTCATTGCCCTTCTCTGAGCATGTTCCTGGGCCTCAATATCTTTCTTGTAATGAGGGACTCAATAGAGCACAGCACTCGAGGTGCAGCCTCACAAGAGCTGAGTATCGGGGGTCCGATCACCTCCTGCTCTTTCTGGCAACAAGAGTTCTGATACAAGTCAGGATGCCATTGGCCTTCTTGGCCACCTGGGAACACTGCTGGCTCACATTCAGCTGGCTGCCGATTAAAAGACTCAAAAAAAATGGCTTGGAGGTGCAGTGGCACTATGACTCTACTTCCCACACATCAGCATATGTGAACATTCCTCAGGGATCAGACCAGTGCACACGGGGTCCATTGAACTGGGCCTAGAACCAGCTGCAGCAGCTCATCTGCATGCCCTGGCAGTTTCTCAGGATGGAGAAGCAGGAGTCCCACCCTGTGGATCACCTCCCCACAGATATGAAGGGATCTGTAGTGAAAACGCCAAGACCGGGATGCAGTTCTGTCCCCAGCCCACGCCCCTTTATGTCCCTTGGACTGGAGGACAGATTTTGGGTGGGAACATATGGCACACATGGTTGCCAACCTTCATCGCTTCCCTCTCTTCTACTAAGGCTCATTTGGATGCTCAACTTCTCAGAGCTCTACCTCTTTCCTTTGTAATCTTTCAGGACACCAACGCCAATTAATATTGATTGTCCAGGTGGACACATAGGCAAATATCTTCCAGCTTCACAGGAGATCTCTTTCCCCCAAGCTCTTCTCTATCACTTAGAAATACACCTCCTTCTCCCACCAAATCTAATCTGAAGCTCTGTTAGTCAGCCCAGCCAACTTGCTGCCCACAGAGCATTCTTGCCCCTCCTGGACAGCTGCATTTCATCCAACATCAATATGCCTGGCATCAAAAAGGTGTGTTGAGGATCGTAGTACAAACAACC
This sequence comes from Bambusicola thoracicus, assembly GCA_002909625.1. Taxonomy (NCBI): domain Eukaryota; kingdom Metazoa; phylum Chordata; class Aves; order Galliformes; family Phasianidae; genus Bambusicola; species Bambusicola thoracicus. The sequence goes on along the minus strand of PPHD01001067.1, from coordinate 13,004 downwards.
TTGAGCATGACACCATGGAAGAATTTCTTCTCAGAAAGAGTGGTGAGACACTGGAACAGGCTGCCCAGGGAGGTGGTGTAGTCACCATCCCTGGAGGTGCTCTCAAGGTACGTGTGGATGTGGAACCGAGGGACATGGTTAGTGAGCATGGTGGAGGTGGGCTGATGGTTGGACTTGATGAGCTTAGAGGTCTTTTCCAACCTTAATGTTTCTATGGTTCTATGGCTCCCTATCGTGTTCTGGGTAATGGTTAACTTTCCAAAGACTTCTTCCTGGCAAACAGACAGCCTTTCACTGTTTTCCCTGCTTTAATAAGTACCCAAAGAGCTGGTTGGTATCTGGTAAACTTCTCTCCACATCAGGTAGAACTGGTGCCCACTTTGCAGAAGAGCTGGTGCACCAGGATACAGGCAGAGACAATGCTGCCAGGGCAGTGTGAGCTGCAGCCAGCCACAGACACCAGCAGCAGGATACAGGAGAGAGCCTGGGAAGGGTTTCATTTCACTTGGGAGTTGTAGAAGCTTGGTTTGACAGAGGGGTACAGATGCAGCTGAGGATCTGGGGTGCAGCTACCTGGCTGTTTTTTTCATCAGGAAAAGAACCTGCACCAGGCGGCGATATGGCAAGAGCACTGGGGCTCTGTAGCCCTATGTCTGTTGGGTGCCTCTGCTAGGTGAGTTCCTAGCTCACCTAGGGTGCACAGCCCTGCTCCCAAGACCTGCCTGGGATGTGCACCCAGTGCATGCTTGGCTATGTGCTACCCACTTGGGCCCAGCACAGCACAAGGCGGAGAGATGGTAATGGTGAGCACCAAGGAGGACCAGGCCAGCAGGCTGGTGGAGGGAACCTGGCAGCATGGTGTGTCCCCAGCACAGCCAGCTTCCAGGCCAGGTGCTGCTGTCTCCACTGGGCAAACATTTCTCAGCAATTCCCTTCACATCTCATAACACTATGTGGAAAAGATCTTTCTTCCCTCAACAGCCCTAGAGATGGGTGGCTGCAAGGGGCTATATGAATCCCTGTGAGGAACTGGGATGCCAGACTCCACCAACAGTCCCTGGGAGTGCTGAGATCCCTCATGCTGTAAATGAAAATTCAGCCCTTCTCTTTCTACAAGTACAGAGTGGGTGGGAATGGGCTTGGTGCTCTCATGTACCCAGTGGAGCCTCTGCCACAGTATGTTGGCAACTGGTGCTAAGGCATCAGGTGCTGGGAACTGCTGGACAGCTGTGGCCATCAGCTCTCTTCTAATGACAGAGAAAATGTGTACACAGGTTACTGCTTATACTCTCTAACCATATTCTTGCTCAGAATTACACGTATTTAAAAGGAAGCGGTTTGGATTCTGCTATTAGTGGTGCAAAGGTGTAGAATATTTTACAGTCTTGTTTTTATCTCACTGATGCCCATTCACAGATGGTTAGCACATGGTGATGCTCAGCCCATGGAGCAGAGCAATTGGGTCTGCCCTCTGGTGGGCAGCAGCATGGCTCAGTTGTGTTGCTCTTCCACCCCAAGTGGTGAACATCTTTTGACATGTATGTTGAAGTATCACTGGATTTCCATTTTCTCTGCCATGATGGAGAGGGGCCTTAGGCAAACTGACTTAGTGGCTGGATCTTTGAGATCCCTTCCAACTCAAGCCATTCTATGATTCTATGCTTTTTTTCCACATGGAGAAATTCAGTTCCACATCTTTTCTCCATATGCATTTCAGTGTCAGATGCCATTCTCTCAGACTGCCATTCAGTTGCCAACTGTCACATAGCAACAAAATGTAATGGGATATTGGTGGGAAGGTTCAACCTCTACTGCCATACCACCAACATCCATCTCTGATGTCATGGGCCAGTATATTAAAATAGGAGGCATTATTTTCGAAGCAGCCTCATACAAAGCCTATTTCTGAATAAATTTGTTTGTCTTTGTAGAAGACCTGCTCAAGAAGCAGAACTTTTCATTTGCTGAGAAATGCTTGCAGATTTAACATCACTCACTTACCAACTGGAATGAAACCTTGAAATTACGTATGAAATGAAGTTTTTTGAATAAAATATTCCAGAATGTCAAAATGACCTTGCTGAAAGGTAAGACAACATTTGCCAGCTGAGGTCATATGTTTAAGCACATGAACCAGGTGTAGCTGGAAAAAGTAGAACAGATTTCCTCTCTCAAAAACTTCTCTTCATGTTTGAAATATTTCAAAGCTGAAAACAACTTCTCTGAGCCAAATAAGAAATGTATCTGTTAGACTACCTCCGACAGAAACAAACATTCATTGGAAACTACAAACTTTCTTGCTTACATCCTGAGACTATTACAGCTGTGGTGAAACTAGTCCTCCACCTAGGAATGTTTCTGGCCTTATGGCTTTTACCACTATAAAAGAAGCTGATTTTTCTCAAAAATGTTAATTAAGTATTTCAGGTTTGATGGAAAAGCAAACAGGCACAGAGGCTTTGCATTTGGACAGTTAAATTTTCATGGCAATTTAGCAAGGCTGGTTGGAAGTCATTTTCTACCTAAATTCAGCTCCTCTGCACTGCTCCCAAGCTGCAGTGCCTGGGCTAAAAATGTGACAGCAGGGAACTGCACAGTTGCTGCTCAGAGTCTCGTCATGGAATAAAGCTGACGTGGGAAGCATTGTTATCAGCATTTGGTAAGAGATCATAATACTAATTTGAGTCCTAAAATCTTTTCCTAGTAGAAATGATCGGTTCGGATGTATTTTGTCAATTATAGCTGCAAAGAGCTCACACAATTAGAGGATACCCAAGTTCTGCAGCTAAAATAGGAGATGTTTACATGGATAATGAGAACGAGTGCTAATGTGGGTTTGTAAAGGAATTTCTCCACTTGGAGGTTAAAGCAGCACCTCGGTTTTGGAAAATGGGTCCTGTTCTCACCTTGCAGCAGCTGGCTTTTGTCCTTGCAGCAGCCAGGAGGCAGCACCTGGCTCTGCTTCAGTAGCAGTATGGATTTGTGCTGAAGGTCTGACATTCTGAATGGCATTTTCTTAGTTCCACACGTGCATACAGATCCCAGCCTACTCTTGATCCCAGAGTCCTGAAGTCTGGTTCTGAGCAATGTGACCTGCTGAGGCACCACGATACCAAGACGTAACCATTGCTTGCAGAGGCGGACAGCCCACATATCTAATCAAGTGTATATGGCCCAAAGGTTCAACAGGACACACGGACAGAGCATGTATGGCTCCACTGTGGAGATGCTGCCAGGGAGCTTGCATTACAATGCCACAATCAGATCTGCAGAGCCTTTGTAAGGCATAGTCCTGCAAGTTTAGCAGCAAAGAGAAGAATTTTCCAGTCTGCTCCAGACTTCCAGACCTCTGCACTGCAGAGCAGTCCTTAACACAGCTCACTGACTGCTATCCACTAGCACCATTAGCCCTTAACCTGTCTTCTTCTGCCCAAATAAATCAAAGTATCCACAGGGCCAATGGAGCTTGTGAGTGTTGTGTCCAGCACTGATGGATGGACAGATGGTGCCAGGGAGAAGTACGTTATCCTGATTTGTCTGGATCTTCTCTGGTCACGGGGTGATTCATCAACCAGAGGAATCAGTGTGTGCTGCTGGAGCAAGGCAGCCACTGGGAGCGGTGCTTGGGCAGCTGACCCTGCTGCATGGGCAGGGCTGGCATCAGTGCTCCTGCCGTCACAGCCTGAAAAAGCTTTTATATAGAGCACTGGAACAGCCTCCTCAGGGCAGTGTTCTTAGCATCAGGTCCGGCAGAGTTGAAAAAGCATTTGGACAACACTCTCAGACATAAGGTTGCATTTTATGTGGGGCTGTGTGGAACCAGGAGTTGAATTCAGTGATCCTTGTGGGTCTCCTCCAGCTCAGGATATTCTATGAGTCTGTAAATCTATGATTCTGTGATTCCATGTGCAAACCTCTGAAGCCAAGTTGGGAGGATGAATTCACTAGTGCTTCAACAAGCCAGTCCAACTGCTTTATGTAAAGGGGAAAACACTGATATTTCTGCATTGGCATTTCTGTCTGTTCCAGGTCTCATACAGAACAGCCTCAATTTTAGGTTGTTGGGATTTTCAGAAACTTGATTCTTTGACTCCACTGACCGGGAGTCACCACACCCATCAGCACTGCCTGTGCTGCCCACTCGTGAAGGCCATTAACCATTACTTCATCATACGCAGTCCTCAAGGAAGTAGTATTCACTGGTCCATTCCAAGACAGGGAAATGCATGAGACCCTATGTCAGGATTCTGCAAGGCTGATGGTGCAAGGTATGTAACAAGGGATGAGGAAGGGACACTGCTTTGCCTGGTGCGACTACTCCTGACATCCCCCACATGCTGGCTTTGCAGGGAGGTCTCTGAGAGGTGGGTTAGCCCCATTGCTGCTGCTGGCAGTGTGCTTCAGAGAGGAACCAGCAGACAGTACAAAAACTCCTAGTCTCCACTCCTTCCCCGAGAAACTCTTGCTCCTCCTCCAGCAGCCTGCGATGAGCAGATCAGCTCTGTCCTCGAGAGTAGGGCTGGAGAGACTGTGGCAGCCCTGAAGCCTGAGAGAGCCCTGCCAGGTCCTCTGAGTCTGCTCCCTCCTACCACTTCTGGCCCCATTCACCAGCATGAGCCACAGCTGGCAGAGGCTGAGGAGTCTCAGCCATATGAGCAAAAAGGAACCCCACTGCCAAAACCAATCCTCCACTGAGAGAGGCCCCAGCTGGGTGCTGGACTCCCTGGCAGGGTTTGGCTGTGCAGAGACTTGTTTTCCAAATAGTATCTGCAACTCAGCATAGGATAAGCAGTAATAGGGCTGGGACCCTGCTATTTGCTGCTGCCAGGGCTCCCCAGCCAAGGAAATTTACAGTGATGGCATTGGAAGTATTGGAGGTTTTGCCCCTGGCAGGGTGGGGCTCAGGGCTTTGGGGTCCCTTCCAACCCAGCTATGCTGTGCTTCTATGCAGGGCCTGAGACCTGTAGCTGCAGTGAGGATGCTCACTGTGAGCCTGTGGGGTTGGGGGAGGCAGGAGTTTGGGACAAAACAAGGTTTATTTCCCCAGCCTCGACTTCTCTCACCAGCTCAGCTGAATGCTTTTTTGTTCCTTCTTCTCAGCGCAGGCATCACCTGGGAGGATGCTCCTCTGGCCCCAGCGCATTTGTGGAGTCAAGGCCAAAACCCCAGAGCCTTGCTGAAGACCTGAAAACACACGGGAAGAACTGCCACTGACTGGGCCAGAGGGGACGAGAGTTCAGCAGGCAATGGGGCATCACAGAGGAGAGGTAGCACACTGACCAGCCCAGCTCCATGCAGGTTTAGGTTCTGTTCATCAGTGCTGGTGCTCAGTTTGGAGCAGTTACCACCCAGCTGACTGTTTGCTGGGACCCAGGGCTTTAGACCTTCTGGGAGCAAGCCATGTGCTGCAGGGCAGGAGTGATCTGAGACAGAGACACTTGGAGAGAGCAGCAAGCAGGGCCCCCACTATTCCTGGAAGTGTGAGAGGGCTGCAGTTTCTAGCACTACAACACTGCCCAAAGCAGTTGCATTGGCCCAACTTCTGCCCTGGGTGTCTGCAGAGACTCATGTTCCCCTCTCAGGAGAGGAAAGCAGAACTGGGCTGAGAAGGCCCTAGAGAGAAGGATGCCCCAGCAGTGAGAAAGCAATGTCTTTCCTGCGGATAGGGAAGCACACGTGTGCCAGTTGGTGGGGATCTCTATTGTCTGGGCACTCCCCATGTTGCCATGGCTGGGGCCATCCTGCTGCCCTGCTGTCCTGGTGGCAGCCAGGACAGGCAAGGAGCAGGAGAGCGTGCAGGGGAGCAGGAGCCCTCCTTTTCCTCCGGGGGGCTGCAGGGCCCCCACCACTGTCACACACACCCAGTGCTGGGCAGAACTGACACAACCACATGGCAGCCACCTGCTTAGCCTCAGCTGCCATCAACACCTGCACCTGTGCTACTGGCATGCAGACAGAGCTGCAAGCGGAGCTCGGGCTTTTGCTGAGAGCAGTATCCTACCCAGCAGAGCCAGGGGTGTGGGCTAATCAAGAGCTCTTCTCAGCACACTGCTGCTCCTGATCACAGGCATCTCAGCTTTCTCTCACCCTCCATTAGATGTTGAAGACACTCCTGTCACAGGAGATAGATAGTTTCCCTTGGAGATGGATGAAAGGCAAGTATTCCTGAGGAGCTAGGACAAAACAGTAGGAACAGAACATCATCCAGTGCACAGAGGCTGCTTGTGCCCCAGTGAGGAGTGAGTAAGGTGCCCACCAAGGAAAGAGACCCAGAGGTGATGGTTCATACCTGTTCAGCAGAGGACATGGTAAGATCTTACACACATACGTGGCACATGGTCCCTCTGCAGTCCTGCTCATTCCTGGGCTTTCACTGAGTGTGAAACATAAACATAGGCTGATTCTCAGCTCAGCATCACGTGTGAGTGTTGGAAGGTACCCGTCTGCAGGATAGGCAGAGACAAAACTCAGTGACAGAGAGATCTCACAGGCCTCCACAAAGTCATTATGGAAGGTCTGGCTTGGTTCAAGGGAAAAGCCACTCTTCAGCTACCTTCCCTGCTGCCCTTGAATGTCTATTTTTCAGCTTCCCACTGGCCATGGGCAGGACCTAGAAGTGTCCAGTCTGCCCACTCTGATCTAGGTTCAGGATGAGGAGGCTTGGGTGGTCTCTAGCTGAGAGTAGACAGCACAGGTGTAGATTATTTTGAAATAATCCCCTTCCTTTCTCTCAAAAAATCTTGGAATCTGTTCCTTTGGTGTCTGCTGTCCCATCTATGGCCAGCTGTGAAAGCGCAGCTGATGAATATGGTGTCTCTGGTGAACGTCTGGCACGTATGCTAGGATATTTGGCAGGAAATGCAAGACACATGAGTCCTGCATGTACACCCATGAGCATCTATCTTGCCAACATCTTGTCCTCAGCCTAGACACTTTAGGACCAAATATGGCTTCAGTGGGGGTTTTTCAAACTATTCAACTCTCCTCATATACTGATCCCACAGGACTCCAAAGGATCTGGATTTGATGATCCTTGTGGGTCCCGTCTAACTCAGGATGTTCTATGACAAAATTTATCCCAGGTCTAAGGCCCTTTTTTTACTGTCCCTAGAATGTCCTTGCAGCACAGTTCTCACGGTAATGCCATGCAGTCTTGGTGGTTTTATGTCATTGTGTTTGAGGGAAAAGTTTTAATGGACTCTTTTCATTTGAAAGAGTCTTAGGAAAACGCTCTCAGTAACAAGGGGGTATGCTATTTGCTGTGAAGGCACTGGAAGAAAACCTCTGCTCCTCGTGACCCACATCCCTACAAGAATTCTGCATTCATAGGGAAGGGAGTTGTGCCTACCTCTTGGGCAAGGTAGGCCTACCTTGGCCTACCTCTTCAGCCCGAGTTTGGTGCACAGAGTCCTGAGAATACTTGATAAAGTGTCCCTCTTCCTACACCAATCCTGTAGCATTCTTGTATGGAGCAGAATCCAAAACGTGTCTTAAAATCACAGGTATTCACTGACATTATCTATGATGTTGAAAGAGCTTCGAAATAGGGTTTGCAAGGGGAGTGGGGTCATAAGAGCCTGCTTAGAAGCGAGAGACTGAAGAATTTCTGCTCAATGAGTATCTACAGAAGAATGCCCAGAAATGTGATTGGGGGCTGCAGGCACCAGTGTGAGGAGAGCCATGTCTGTAACAGAGAACTCATTACGCAGATGCACAGAATCCTGAAGGTTGGAAAAGAGCAGTAAGATCAACTAGTCCAATCATCAACCCATCACCACCATGCCCACTAAACCATGCCCCTGAGGGCCACATCTTGAAGGGCTGGTGATTCCACCACCTCCCCAGGCAGCCTGTGCCAATGCCTGACCACTATTTTGAAGAATAAATGTTTCCTAATATCCAACCTGAACACCCCCTTATGCAACTTAAGGCCATTACCTCTCATTCTATCACAAGTTACCCAGGAGCAGAGGCCAACCCCCACCTCACTACAACCTCCTTTCAGATCTCCCCTGAGTCTTCTCCAGACTGAACAATCCCAACTCCCTCAGCCACTACCTGTAATGTTTGTGCTCCAGACCCTTCATAGCTTCATTGCCCTTCTCTGAATATGCTCCAGGGCCTCAATATCTTTCTTGTAGTGAGGTGCCCAATACTGAACACAGTAGTCAAGCTACAATCTCACCAGTGCTGAGTACAGAGGGACAATCACCTCCTGTTCCTGCTGGCTGAACTATTTCTGACACAAGCCAGTAAGGTCACCTGGGCACGTGGCTGGCTCATGTCCAGTCAGCTGTCAGCCCCCAGATCTTCCTTCTCCATGCAGTTTACCAGCCACTCTGCCCCAAGCCTGTAGCACTGCCTGGGGTTGTTGTGACCAAAGTGCAGGACCTGGCAGTTGGTTCTGTTGAATTTCATTCCATGGATTTCAGCCCATATATCCAGCCTATCCAGATGCCTCTGCAAGGTCTTCCTACCCTCTGACAGATCAACATTTCCCACCTGCTTGGTGTTCTCTGCAAACTTACTGAAGATGCACTCAGTCCTCTCATTCAGATCATCATTAACGATATTAAACAGGGCATCCTGGGGAAATACCACTCATGACCAGTCACCAGCTGGATGTAACTCCATTCACCACCTCTCTGGGCCAATCCACCCAGCCAGTTCTTTACCCAGTGAAGAGTACACCTTTCCAGGCCACGGGCTGTCAGCTTTGACGTGAGTATTCTGTGGGAGAGAGACACAAAGGCTTTGCTGAAGTCTAGGCAGCTATGTCAACAACTTTTCCCTCACCACTAGAAAGGTCATCTTGTCATAGAAGATTAGGTTGGTCAAGCAGGACCTGCCTTTCATGAACCCATGTTGTCTGAGCCTGATCCTCTTGTCCTGCACATGCTGCATGACCGCATTCAATATAATTTGCCCCACTGCCCTCTCCAATACCAAGGAGAGGCTGATAGACCTGCAGTTCTCCAGATCCTCCTTCCAAACCTTCTTGTAGATGAGCAGCACATTAGCAAGTCTCCAGTCATTTGTGGCCTCCCCAGTTGACCAATACTGCTGATAAAAAATGGAAAGCAGCTTGGCAATCATATCCCTTAGCACCCTCGGATGGGTCCCAAAGGTTCCCCATTCAGCCAGGACATTCTTCTTCCCTAATAGCTCATCTTACAGCATAGGGTGACAGCCTGGTTGGGTGGTCTGTAACAGATACCCAGAATGTCATCCTTGTTGGCCTTCCCCCCGATCCTTACCCATAAGAACTCAACATTATTATTCCCAGCACTGAGCTCTACAACATCAAAACACTTCTTAACATAAACAGCTGTGCCACTGTCCCTCCTTCCTTGCCAGTCCCTCCTAAAGAGCTTACCTTGACCAGGAAGATTTAGTGGCTGGAAATTGAACTGATTCAAATTATGGCTAAGATGCTGTTTGTAAGAGGTCATTAGCTTTCTCAGGGCAATGGCCCATTCACCAGCACTCCTCAGCTTCCAATGGATACCTCTGCTCAGCCACCAGACCCAGGCCTCACGGAGGCTATAGGGCCACTGCTTCAGGTTTCACTGTGGAAGGCACCAGGCTGTATGACTGTAAGGGACCCATGTTGCGTGGCACCTTTTCCACCTTTCTGACTTTCCAGCTTTTATACTTCAATCTTCTCTTGTCTCTACAGGCGTTAGAAACTAACATTCCAATACAGCCATCTGTCTCTAGGAGCTGGGACACTAGGCTTTTAACTGGTAACATGAAAGTATGAAATCCAGAACTTTTTTTTTTTCTTTTTAGTGTTAGTTTTTTAACATCCTCTTCATGTCTATGATTCTTAATATTTGCACAGTCTCAAAACATTTGCACTGATAAGTAATAGCTTGGGAAGTTAGGTTCTTAGACAGAAATAGCATTTTCTGCTGGGGCAATCCCCCAAAGTCAGCACTCCTACTGCAGTGCAGTAATTCATACTGCACCCTCCTCCATGGCTCCCCAGAGCAGAGCAGTTTAGCACACAGCCAGCTTTAAGGAGCACCTACCTTAACTAGGCTAGCAAGGAGATGCAGGAGCCAAGTGAGAGGACACGATATTTCATTGGGAGGTACTATCACATCAATCTCTTCTGCCTCAGAGCAGTGAAGTAAGCAGAGTGGTGTTTGCATCAAGGAAGAAAACAAGACCATGTCTGCTCCCCAGTCTGTGCCTTGTTCTTCATCTTTCTGTTTTCTTTCTCCTTGGTGCCATGGGTTTCTGCTGGATTGGTTGCAGCTGTTGCTCTTGGTGGGCAGACTGGCATCAGACATGTTGTACTCAACCCCTGCCATTCTCAAGCTGGCTGTTGATTGTCAGAGCCTCCCCTTTAATCAGAGTATGTCAGACCCATGCTAGGTTCTCCCCTCAGGAGAATGGATAATTTCCTAGCAGCATCAGAATGCATAGGATATTCCATCTTAAGGTATCTAGGGTAAAGCCTCAGCCTTGCAAGGCTTGTAACAGGATGGAATTAAGGCTCTCCAGATGTTTGTGGCCCAGGATTGCATCCAGCTGGTCTATGCAGAAAGCCCATGAAGAAAGGAGAGAGCTCTAACCTGCGTGGGGAAACATGCACAACAGACTGGGGCTGCAGCTGGAAGCAGATCCTGCTCAACCCTTTCTCTTTCCCCTTACAGCTCACAGAAAGGGGTAATTGGTTACAAACGTTGTTACTCTCTTCGTTTGTCTCTCCTAAGCCCACCACTGGTTCACTGTGGACCACATCTACCCCACAGACCTGCTGAGATGTCTGTAGCAAAAGTGCTTTCCTGGGTTACTTTGCATGTTATAGCTCTACTACAGAGCAACCAACATCCCGCCCTGGTTCTTAGGTTTCCTGCCTGGAAAGTGGGCAATATTCCTTCTTCCCTGCCTCCCAGAGATGCTACAATTCTTTCTACTGCAACCTTCTTATGCCTGCAAGGTGTTCAGTTGGGATGTGTCACAAAAATTATATGGGCCACGAATCTCCTCTAGTTAAATTTTTGAAATGCATTTCCTGTCGCTTTTATTCTCAGTTATCAGTGATATGCATAACTACTTGGAGCTACACTCAAATATCCAAAGGTCAGCAGGCAGCAGTGGTATTTTGGTACCAGTGCATGTTATTTGGGAAGCAGAAGGAAGGCTGCATATCCCTAAAACATCTGGGCTCTGGACAAATAGGGATGTAAGGGTTTGGCCTAATTTCCCTGGTGACATCTCAGTCCCAGGGACTTCTGCAAGTTCTGAGTCCCACTCAGACAACCTGGAGGAAGATGGGCCAGGTGGCCTTGCATGAGCAACCAAGAGCTGGATGTATTTTCTTTGGGTGGAAACATTTGTCTGGAGCTGCTGGAAGTTCACCAGTGCATTCCCATCATCCAGAAAGTGCCCCGGAGCACAGCACCAGGAGCCACGTCCCGTTTCCAGTTGGGCTGACTATTTCTGCGAGCCCTCATGCAACTCCTGTGCCTTACAGCAGGCACAGCTTTGCAAGGGGGAAGGAAACGAGGAGCACACAGGGAGAGTCTCACTGCTCCCAGCTGGCAGCTGGCTACCCAGGGGGCACAAAGGACCTTTTCACGCCCTGCATAAACAAGTGAGGGCCACAAAAGGCTGTTATTGAAGAGCATCAGTTCCAGCAGCAGCTCAGGCTGGGATTCCCTAGGCTCACCTCGCCTTGGAAGTGAGGGCAAACACGGTCTCACTTCAACTTCTGCTGCAGATCTGATGATGAATACTTTGCAATGATTATTAATAATCAGAAGAGAGCTTCCCTGACATTGATATTGTGAGAGCACATTCGTAGTTGGTTCTGCGCGTGTAAGGCGTTAAGTGCTAACTGTTACTGTTTCTGTCAGGGACACCAACGCTGAATAAAATAGGAGTCTTTAAAAACAATGTCGCAACAATCTTAGAAATACCCTCAAGGGGAAGGACTGACACATGTGATAACCCTCTTTGCATTCTATTCAATAGAGGCAGACCAGACTCCTTGCAGGTATTAGCTGTAATAAGAAAGCCCACAGGAATAAAAACCAAACAAATAAATGACATCACACAAAAAAAACCATGGAGGTTCTCAAGGAGGCCTGGTGACCAAACCTGTCCTAACACTGAACCACTAACACTGAATCACATGACTGCAAGCCCTTTCAACTTGTGCCAGCCCTCATTTCTTTGCATTGGCACTGTTGCTCCAAGCTGATTCTGCCAGACCATGAGAATATGGCTACAAGATCTCCCTATGGTGGCAAAAGCACGACCTGACTACCTGGTGGCCGTCCCGTGGAGCGGCGCCTGCAGGCTCCTTCCTCCACATCGTGTCACGTAGGAGACACCAGGCAACCAAGTTCTCCAGCAGCCAACATGCAGTTCCACCTGGCTGTGTAACGGCTGCTTGCTATAACAACGCCTCCTTATGAAAAAGCTAACTTCTGGTGATGTTTATTTATGTGAATAACTGAAGAAGTGCTGGTTGCTCTGAATTTCTGTATTTTCTTGTTGTGATTTACTGTCCCTTCCTCTGCCCCATCTATGATATGTGGGACACCTGAGCAGATATCTCCATTGCTGCCATCACAGAGCAAGAATCTGACGAGGATGCAAAAAAGCTTCTTTGTTATTAAACAAACAGAAGAGGGCCCATCACGTGATAATGGTCAATATTTTGCAAATTAAGCTCTTTTCCTCATTTTGGGGGTAAAGGGCAGTATGGCCAAGTCTCCATATAGACTGGATTTTCCACTTCCTAAGTACTGTTGAAGAGCTTCAGTTTTAGCTGAAAAGGAGGGATTCAGCTTCCTGGCAGCTGGCAGACAGCTCAGGGCCATTTGTGCAGCACCTGGAGAGATTCGTCCCTGCAGGGATTTGTCCTGCACAGTGCTGTTCTGGCTGCTCTGCTCCATGGGGGGAACACTCTCAGCCATGCACTATCACAGAATCACAGAATTACAGAATGGCCTGGGTTGGAAGGGACCTCAAGGATCATGAAT
>PPHD01001066.1:9949-47902 GCA_002909625.1 Bambusicola thoracicus | reverse complement strand
TAGTTTCCAAGAAAAAAACCAAAACACTTTTTCAATGTAGGAAGGTAATTAGCATAAGCTTTCCTACCTAAATTCTAACGAATTCATTCCTATTTTTCCTTAGAGTTTTATCACCACTCACTTTTCCAGATACTGCATGTGATATATTAGACTATTTGGATTTGATAGGCAATAAAAACAGACCAGTCAGTCTGTTACTTCTATAACCTCTTGCATTTAAGAAATAATATAAATAGCATAAAGACAGAGGGAGAAATCAATGTGTCAATTATTTATATAGAAAAAAAATCTACCTAGTAAAATGAAATTGCTTATTTCCTAAAGGGCAGAGATGAACTTTTTTTGGCTGTTTATGCAGAAATGTTATAAATATTTAAATGTAAATAATAAAATCTTTGCATGCATAAATAAACATGAGATTGATATTACACACACCACAGCATCAAAAAATGGCAACTGCTGCTTCTTCAGTAAAATGAATATTTCCTGTGACTGAACGGAGAATAATCTCAAAGCTAATAAGATACCTCACAGATGCTCCAATTTCTCATTGCTTTTAACCAAAATTCCCCTTTTCTGGAAAAAAAAAAAAAAAAAAAAAAAGATCTGAAGACTTCTCTGTAAGAGTTCATAGAATCACAGAATGGTTTGGGTTGGAAGGGACCTTTAAGATCACCTAGTTCCAATCCCCTGCTATAGGCAGGGACTCCTCCGAATAGACCAGGTTGCTCACAGCCCCATCCAGCCTTGCCTTGAGTGTTTCCAGGGAGGAAGAATCCACAGCCTATCTGGGCAACCTGTTCCAGTGTCTCACCACCCTCATAGTTAAGAATTTCTTCCTAACATCTAGTCTAAATCGAACCTCTTCCAGTTCATTACTATTTCCCTTCATTTTGTTGCTATGCGCCCTTACAAAAAGTCCTTCCCCAGCTGTCCTGCAGTCCCCCTTCAGGTGCTGGAAGATTGTTTAGGATGGAAGATGTTTAGGATGAGATTAAATAGGTTCTGATGTCATTAAACACAGGATACTACTATCAGTATGGTATAAGTATACTACTTCCGCCAGCTCAGCATGGGGGAAGCTGAGGGCATTTTAAGAGCTAGTAACGCAAAGATGTCTGCTACCTTGTCCACCAAGGTCTGTATGACTTCAAGAATGAAGCACTTGACTGGGATGCAGGTTTGATCAGTAGCATAAGAAGTGGACCTTGCATGAAAAATAAAATGGTGGTCCCCAGGCTTTCTATTTGTCTTTAGCATTAAAGATAGAGGAGCCTCTCCTGACCTATATCTCATGTTATGGCAGACTTGAGCTCACAGTCCCTCTCTATGCTGCATTACCAGGCTCACTGCTGCCTTCAGTCCTCATGAGTCAGTTCTTGGCCACCTGGCTGTACGAGATACACCTCAGCGGAATGAACCAGGTCCAAGCTCATTACCACTATTTTGCCAGGAGGTTTGTTTTTGAAACTTTGGTTGCGTGCATTTGACTACATAAAACAGGTCATGGATCAGTTGGAGGTCAGTCTTGCTTGACAGCTTAAGGGAGCAGCCTAGCTTGTAGACACATGCCTAAATTCTCTTTCCCTACAGACAGGATAGCAGTGTCCAAACTGCCTGTTGGGAGCAGTTCATAGCACATCAATACCCTGGGCTGTGCAGAGACATAGTCTAGGAGAGCCAGCGTAAGCCAAAACCACGTAGGAAGCATGTGAGCAATTACATATTCTGGATAATAGGGGAATGGAGTTTGACAACATGTTCTGGCTTTGATTTGTTTGTTGGTATAAATGTAACCTTTGTTCCCGGTAGAGAGTTATGAGGTCCTGAAGAACTCCATGTTTATGAAAAGACTCTAGAGACAGGCTCTAAGAGTACAGGAAATTCTATGATTAGTCTCTTTTCCCACAGACACATTTATTTAAGTAATTTCCCTTTGCTAACATGAGCTCATTTTGTGGTGTACAACTGTTCTAGGCTCTTAATCCATATAACCATCTGTATAGTTTTACCAACTGTAAGCATGACTTATGCAGAATATAAAGTCACTCTGGGAATGTTAAATAAGCAAGTTCAGGAATACCACTCAACATTAAAAATAACTGCAGGAAAATCAATCAAACAACAACAACAACAACAACAAAACCAAAACAACTCCCACCAAAATAAAGTCCTTGAAGAGGTCTTGAAATCACGACTCTATGTTTGGTCTTGTTTTAATAGCAGACCTAAGTTCAAATGCAAGACCACCTGCCCAAGTGAGAGATGGAAAATGTTCAGGACTGTTGAGCACTGCACGCATTTTCACAGTGGCTCGGCAAAGAGCTATTCAGCACAGGTGTTTAATTATGACACATCAGGGAAGCTCATGGCATTCCACGCTCCTTAGTCTCACGCTCCCACCTGTGCGGTGGACTTATGTCAGCAAGCAAGGCTGAAAAAGCAGGTATATTGCAATGCTCACAGCTTCCAAAACTGCTCTGGGGCTTTTCTGACTTGATGGGAGCAACCAAACTCATTGCAAAAAAGCCACAGGTGTACACTGCATGAGCAGAGTCATAATGCTAGATTAGGAAATGTACTGAAGTTACGTTGTTTGGAATTGGAGGGTGGCTCGTGTGCAGTTTGGATCATGACACAGTGCTGAGGGTTTCTGTCCAGAAGTCTAAGGAATGAAAGTATCATCTTGAAAAATTGCCCACAGTAAACGTTTTTGACTTCTGAAAATGCTATGTTGTTGAGCATAAAATGTGCTATGGAAACATTTCAATTAATCCTAGTCTGCCCAGAAGATGCAAGAAAAGAATGGAATGTCCTGGTAAACTCAGAATACTCAATTTCAGACTTTATTTATTTATTTTTTTAATGTGAGATGCTGAGTTTCTATTTTTTGAAAGCTTCTAATTAAATAAAACTTTATTCCGTGTTTAACTGTAGTCCTTCAGAGTTACTAAAAAGAAAGGCTAAGTAACCTGGGTCTTTTCAGAATGGGGAAAAGAAGACTGAGAGGGGATCTGAAAAGTGTTCATAAAGACCTAAAGGGAGGGGGGAGGCAAATAGATGAGGTCAGGCTCTTCTTGGTGGTGTGTAGCAATAGGACAAGGAGTAATGGCCTGAAACTTGAACACAGGGAGTTCTGTGGTAACATGAGGGAAAACTTCCTTATAGTAAGGATGACGGAGCGCTGGCACAGGCTGCCCAGAGAGGTGGTGGAGTCAACTTCTGTAGAGATATTCCAGACCTGTCTGGATGCCGACCCGTGCAACCCATTGTAGGGTACCTACTTTAGCAGGGGCTTGGACTTGATGACCTCTTGAGGTTCCTTCCAAGCCCTGCAATGCTGTGATTCTGTGAAAACTATTTCTCTATATGCATTCATCTTACTTCTATAGCCTTATTTTGAAGGACTTTTAAAAAAAGTTGTTCCCTATGGTTCCATTTTGTTTGTTTCTTTGTTGTTGTCTCTTTGTTGTTTTGTTTCTTTTTTAAATCACTTCAAACAAACTTTAAAACTGTTTTTTTTTTTTTCTTTCTGAGGTCTAACTAACCATCTGAAAGGGTGCAAGATTTCTCCTAGCAGAAGAAACAAGTGTTTTAGCAGATATATTACTGTAGCATAGGTGCCTGGCTATGTGGAGTAGAGGCTCTAATTTCAGTTTTAAAATAGAAACTGCTATCTTCAGTCACACACAGAAAGTAGATATTCAAACTGGATTGGTTCCAAGGATCCTGACATAGTTACGAATGTTGTAGTCACAGCATAGAAACTATTGGGCTGGTGAAATAAATAACAGTAGAAAAAAGGAATAGGTAAGTCTACTTTTGAAGAGCACATAGACTAGTGCAGTATCAACATAATACCAGTATACAAACTTTGGGTTTTGATTTCTGGAGTGGAATTTATATAATCTAATTTGCAAATATCAGGGAGATGAGTTTAAATCAGTGATCTAGGCTAGCTGGACAAGTAAATGAGAAGTACTGTATCCTTAGAAGGCAATTCACATCTTCTAAACGCGAACTGTGGAATGAGATCATGGACTTTGTTGGACTACGTTTTAGGTGACCAACGTTGGGTTAGGTTAATCCCAGTGATGTCTTTGGGATGGTTTCATCTCACTTAGGTTTAAATGCTTAAAAAGGCTGACAATGCAATCATTGACACATGAGTTAGTGACCTTGGTTTGGGTTTTAGTGAGTAGGTGTTCCAAGGTGTAGCTAATTTGGCTGAGATGAATATATTTTCAGTTTTTACTGTGGAGTGAGGCCAGAAAATGACCTCCAAGATTAATGTTTCATCTGAAGATTTCTAAAATTAAAAATGAAACAGTATTTAGTATAAAGTTCAGTGGAATAGCATTTTCTTCTCTGTACAGCTGGATTCTGGTGATCATATCTTTTCTATGACTGAGGTGCTTGGAATTTAGAGTTCTGTACTCCACAGGAGAAAAATGATAAAGTAATGCAGTGTATCTCCATTACCTCAGCTGTTACTGAGGTTATCAAATAATGTGGGTTTTTTTTTGTTTGTTTGTTTGTTTGTTTGCAACAGTTTCAGGTAGGTATTTATAGGAATGCAAATCTCCAGGCTGGGCTTTGAGATAACTCTGTAGTACAATTCCTAACTGGTGCTCAAGCATTTTCTTTGTCATGAGGATTGAAAAGTGCTGATTATATTAGCTTAGATCAAATAACAGTTCTATCTCAGTTTTGGCTGTTGGTCATAATCGGACCATACAGACTTCCATGGAACAACAGAGAGCTTTAGAATTCTATCCGAATTATAGAAACTATGATACTTTGAGATTTAAATAGTTACCGAATGTGTAATATATACCTTTAATTTAAGAAAGCTGGAGCTTGCTTTTAAAGACCTAGGAATTTTGCAATATGACTCTCAGTCTACACTTGATTTTAGCAGCATGTCTTTATTTTTGATAATAGAGTGTTGTTTTAACACTACATATGGAATATTTAGAACCTTAATGAAAGTGTGAATCATTAGTCTAATCTCTTACTGGAATAATTAAATCAGAATCTAAAAAAAATTTGGAATTCAGCTTTTGGTTTAACTCAGTCTTTCCAAGTTTAAATCTGATGCTTTGAAACTGTCACAGAGATCACAGATATCTATGATTGCATTATAAATATTGAACATGAAATAGTTTGTTTGCATTGCCACTTTTCCATTAACATCCCAAACTCTGTTCTAGAATTACAAGTTTTTTCTATCAACTTCTATAGACTGGCAATAAAGCAAGAGAACATGTTCCTAAGCTCAAAAAACTTATCATCTAGTTATTCTAAATGCAGTCAGTGATGTCACTCTTTTGAGATAGGTTTTGCTCTCTATTCACTCTTAAGATGTTGTTATGTAGAGTACATATTCTTACATTGTTTTGCTATAACCTTTGAAACATTTCTTTGATTTCAGCTGTTTTTTCCCTGGTGTAGCACAGCCACTACAGAAACACTGGAAATCAGGATGACATTCAGCTTTCTTGTCAGTCAGTTGAGTAAGTCAGGCATCGTTAAAGGATGGGTCATTGCAATACCTCACCACAGAGGGAAACTTGACAATTGACTTAGATGAGATACTAACAAAAAATTAAATTAACCACAATGAATTCCATTATCAGTATCTACTGCAAATCAGGTCAAATTTTGTTTGTCTCTATGGCTACATTTAGGAAAAAAAATGTGCTGTGTTCACTCTTAGAGAAAGCAATTTGTTTTTCAGAGTGTTCCAGTATCAATAGCACAATAGTGCAATTGTTTAGTCAGTGGCTTATGAGGACGTATTTAGTCATTTAAAAAAAAAAACAAAAAACAGTATTTCTTTTTTATTGGAGAACCCTACTGTTAAACATTTCTCAAGCTAATGTTTAATAACTACCTTGCTCTATCTTGTACCAATCTTGACAATAATTAACCTGAAATAACTGCAGTTGTTTTAAATATCGAAACATATTTACTTTGACAGATTTAATTTGCTTGTTAAACAAAGGGTAAATGGTTAAAATGACACTCTTAAGCAAAGAAAAGAAATTCTGTGTCACAATTTTCTTTCTTTTGAGTTACCTGCAGCTGTTCTGACTTGGAGTCAGCATTACTGAGAGAGGTTACAGCATGTTGGGTTTGGTCAAGGTAAACTCATTTTCCATAGTGGTTTAGAGCAAGCCTGGAGTAGCAACCACCATATATCACATGGAGGTGTTTTTTTCGATTCCTTGCAAAAGACAGCCTCCAAGAAGAGCTAGACTTGGTTTTGAGTATTATCATGCAAGAATGTCATTGGATGTGGGCATAGATACAGACCAGCTCTCCTAAGAAAGCAAGCTCGGGTTGCGTGAACACCCAGCACAGGCATGAAGGATAGAAAGACGAGTGTAAGATAGGCTTCTTCATGTGCTAATTTTCTCAAAAAGAGCTGAGACTTACATTGGCTGTGTTTATCAGCAAGAGCTGTTGACCTCTATAGCCACCATAACTTGGTCAGTGGACGTCAAGTAAACTAAGCCTGAGTGCTACATTCCTTTATCACATATTTTTATTAGAAAGTTTACAGCTTAATAATTTAAATATATTAAAAAATCTTAGTGTATCCTTGATTAAATCTTATTTTCTCACCTGATTTACAGTATGCAACAGTTAGAGCAGTTTTACTTAATGAAGATGTGAATTAGCTGAGAAATAACATATTGTGCTGTATGCAAAATGAGGAAAAGCATGCATAATGCTTCCTCTCATTTGTACGTATTACATTTGTGATTGTCAAAAACAGGATTAACTGTCTCTCTTGGGTTGTGCATTCCAAAATGCTTAATCTATTCTCCCCTTGATACGATAGAGTAACTCCCATTCATACACAGGCATGCTGAAAAAGAAAATCTACCCATGTTTCTCATCTCACATTAATTTCCTACTACTTTGCATTAGCACCCCAAATTGCTGCAGTTCTCACCAGTGGAAAAATAATTCACCCATATAAAGTGCTGTATAATGAAAGCCAAATTTTGGAACACGAAAAATGTAACAGTTGTGTGTAGGTTATTATCCTTCAGTTTTTATGAGGGTCAGAAATTCCTTTCATTAATACACTGAACATTTCTGAGTCATGCTGAAAGATATAAATGTAGAACCAGAAAGGGACGGGAGCAGTGATTGTCAGTGGATGATTCTGGCTGCCTACCCATCTACTGTTAGGCGCTTAATTACTAGGAATCAGAAGATTCACATTCTGACACCAGTATTTGCCTTCTGAATACAACACAGTCATAAGCTAACTTTGACATTCCAGACTTCCACTTCTTTCCAAAGTGCATGAAAATTCTATGCATTCATTCCTGGATTATATAGAGTCTGTAAATTCCAAGATGCAATTGCCTGAAAAGAGCTTCTCCTAGATCATCTGTGTGCTTTACTGAATAGTACTTCCCATTCTATTTCATTCCCTCTACCAAGCATCTAGAGAGACAGTAACGGAACACTATAAATAGATAACAAGATCACACATTTTGGATCACTAAAGCTGTTTAACAAGGCTCAGATTTTCTCGCCCAACTTTATGCTCTTAACTGAGGGGTGTAATTCAGGGCTATCACCACTTTATTCTTCATCTGTAGACAGTGAAGAAGGATAGGTACCCCCAGGGGTGATTCTGGCCAGGCTACAGTATGACTCTCCTTCCCTTCCTTACTCTAGTGGACATCTCTTGCAGTCTTAATCTCCATAGCTCAGACAGTCAATTCCAGTAAGATGAAAAGCAAAAGGATTAATAAACGAGAGTAGATCTTGGCTATGGTATTGCTGAAGCTAAACCAGTGACATGTAGAACTCTACCTTTCATCAAAATGTTACAAATTAAAGGGAATTCAGCCAACTTAATCTGCTTTTGTCCCAATTCCATCTTCTTTATTCCTGCTCTCAGTACTATCCACGTATCACAGGGAATGTAACAACATTTGCTCAGAGAAGTGTAGGTCAAACGTATGCTTCTGGGTTTCATTCTTCACAGGTGTAATAGTTGATAGAATTAGGCTGTCTCCAAAAACGTGTGTTTGGATAAATATGTGGGCAGGAGTCTTACGTTCCTATGACTCTGCTTCCTTTTAACTCCACGAGAAGCTAAAATGAAACCTAGTAGGGTATAGAATCATCACAAAATAATAGAATGGCTTGGGTTGGAAGTGACCTCAAAGATCAAAAAGATCCAACGCCCCAGCCAACAGGGCCAACAGCAGGGCCAACAGCCTCCGCATTTAATATCAGACCGAGTTGCCCAGGGCCCCATCCAACCTGGCCTTGAACACCTCCTGGGAAAGGGCATCCACAGCCTCTCTGTGCAGCCTGTTCCAGCACCTCACCACTCACTCTATCAAGAATTTCCCCATGTCATTTAATTTCTCTCTCTATATATAAAATAATAGTAAATATAATAATGATAATAATAGTATAGAATAGGAGTTGAAATTATTATCACTCTCTTGCCAAAAGGATTCACAGCACAAGATATTAATGGATTCTGAATAATTGCTTCATCTTTGCTTTCCAATATTTTAAGCACTGCAACTTATTTATTTATTTATTTATTCTAATACAAATAGGAATATTTTCAGGCCAAGTGTTTTAAAAGAATAAATGTTTACATAGCCACAAATATTCCAAGTTTGTTGTGAGTCTTTCTGTGTTATGGTAGTTCTGTGGCTTTGTGGAATGAAACACACCGATATCAGCAGCATTCCCATGTGAAATGCGATATTCACACTTCTGATTTTTCTGCTGATAATTCAAATTATCTCCCTTTTACAGGGTCTTGATCTGTTAAAAACCTATGGAAAAAAACATGAATCTGATAGCAGTTGTCCTGGTACAAAAGAATTTGTTTTAGTTTATGGTATGGGAGATCAGAGTCTAGCTTCATCTTAGAACCATGTTGGATTTTGCCTTATGTCATTGTCCAGAACAACTCAGTTAATGCATGGCCAGAAATATTCAGCTAAACTTGGGACAATGAAAGTTCTTAAGTGTATGTATGTGTATAAAACATACTTTTATATGATATTTGAATACATATGTGATAATCTGTATTTATAATCTCTACACATCCCAACAATCCAGTTTATTAAGCAAATAAAATAGTGCCTATGGTAGTGAACATTTTTATAGCTGTGTTTTTTCACTCTGCACACTGATTTGCATATCTATACATCAGCAGCAAGTTAACAGGACCAGAGACACAGAAACTGAGTGGACAAAAAGCACCTTAAGAAGCTACAAACCAACAACCAGAAAAGCCTTTCAGCTGTAAGTCAGCAGACTTTTATGTCAAGCTTGGCTGACTAATTATTGCTTATAATTTGCATTAGGATTAATTAACTAATTAGAGAGGAATGTCTGAAGGCAAAGTTATGGCTCTGCTTGTCAAGCTGAGGACTTTAATTATTCTGATATTTTTAATTATAATCAGCTGCTGAATGAGTATTACATTGTCAGCTACTATAGCTGAAGCTGCAGCGGGTAGGGGAGCTGCAGGAATTGTGGGTATTGTACTACCACTTCACCTAGAACCACGGAAAGGTAATGCCAACTATGCAAATATAATAGGAAAGCCTTCTGGCTTCAATACTCATTAAAAGCATGTACACAGCACTATGCAAACAGTGACAGTTCAGGGTTACGTACCGTTTTAAGAGTAAGAAGGCAACATTTCCTCAGGAACATTCCTGAGCCTATATTCTCGCTGTGTTTAAATCCCTTTTTTTGTCAGCCTGAATTGTCTCATGGTCCCTATGCACACAGCTCTATGCATACTGCTTTGGGAAGCTTAATGTACAAGGGACAATGGAGAAAGCAGTGCCCTGAGCCAGGACAGGGAAAAAGGCATCTTCTTGCTACCTGCATATCTGTAGCAGAATTCAGAGAAGCCCCAAATATCTGTGCTTCAATTAACAGAGGCTTTTCAGCGCTGCGAGGGGGAGAAGCCCTGCCCATCACAGAACAGGATCATTTCTGAGACACAACATATCTGATTTGCTTGCCAAGACTTCTTCGATATCTTGGCTTAAGGGTTTGATCTCACAGCCCTGTCAGGAGTAAGTTTGTTCAGCAGTTTAATGAGGCCACTCCTTTTCTGAGTCCTTTGACGATAACCATCACCGTCTGCATTGTAAGCGCGCTTCATTATCCTCAACAGATATACTCTCCCAACCCCTGTGTCGGTGCTCACATTTTGAAAACGGGAAATGAGGAACAGATTAACGAAGGGCTGGAGTGGACTTCAGCACCAACTCCCTGCTTGTTGCTTTTATGAAACTGAAGCCAGTGAATGCCAAAAGGTGGTTTACAGTCACCTGGTTTAGGTCTAAATGTTGTCACTATTTTAGACACTTAGCCTGAGGTGGTTCAGTATTTCTTAAATAACCACTTAAAATCTTTGCACCACTTCTGAAAAGAGATATCTGGTCTGCCTGGTGGTGATGCTTTCTTTTTGTTGACGGGGGATATTTACAGGGCAATCCAGTCTGACCCATTTCTGCTGAAAGTGTAAGGAATCAGTATTAAATTCTGGGTATTTTGGGATGCAGTCTATCTAAATCCGCTTACAGAATGAAAACACTGTTATCTCCCATTCCTGTAAAGGTGAAGTGAGGCACTGGAGTTTAAGGTCCTAAGCATCATCAGCTGGATTAAGCCCATGTCTTTCAGACCGAGTACTTTTATCATCAGACTATGCAGAACCTTTTATTTCTGAGCCTGGGAGAAGACAAAAGTACAACATTTTTGGGGCTAGATATAGTAAAAGAGGTTAGAGGAAGGCAGACTCAGGCTGGTACTGAGGCAGGAAGAGATGACAATTCAGACCAAAGTCCCCCAAACAAACATCCCTTTTACTTTGGACCTTCAGGAACTATTAAATCAATGTAGTCTTGGAAATAGGAACATAGAATGCTTCACACTTCTCTATGCTCAGTGACTTCTCTTCTAACCTCTTCTTTAAAAGGGACGTAGTAACACTTTCACACTGTATTCTAGCTGATAGATTGCATCCTAGCTATGCTCAGTGTTTCCAGTAACATCCAAACAATCTTGAGTAAGAGACTTTGTCCTGCGTAAACCCAGATTATAAAGTCTATAGTAGACATTTCCAGATGTGTGGGCAATTGAAGTAACCTTAAAGTTTTGGTGTAGTAGGAAGGCATTTAAGCTTGTTTAGGATTTGTCAATTCTGAAAAATGAGCAAACTCTGTCACTGTCTACAGCTTAAGGGCTTTTGGACTACAGCCTAATTTAGGTAGAGCTGAAGATGACCGAGTTCCGCACCAAATTCCTCTTTGCCAAGTCTTCTCAGTGCCTTCTGTTCAATATGCACAGAAATGAGTTCCCTGGGGGACAAGGAGGCCTACCTAAGCTCTAAACATAATGTGAGGGCATTGATCTATCTCTGTGGACAACTGCATCCCAGAACAAGGCAGTTCAGTTGGATATGGGTAAACATAGGTGGACCCATAAATTGATTCAGGATTCACAATATAGACAGTTGTATTGATCTGCCAACTTGTACCAGTCAGCGGCAGTGGGATTGAATGAGCACGGTACCAAAAGCAAAACAAATCTTACCAGACTTTATTGTTCCTTCTCACTTCATTAAGAAGTTTCAAATCACAAGCTAGAATTTCTTCATACTGCCATCAAATTTCATCTGGATCACTGAAATCAATGACAAGGCTAAGAGAAATTACTGTACCTAAAAGGGAAAGAACTACTGTCTGTTTACCTTGTCAATGCTACCAAAAGTGATCGATCTCACATATTCATCAATTTTGGTTTCCCAATATGTGTTATCACTCTCAGACTTTCTTGATCCAAATTTACTCTCAGTTATTACCAGTGGGATTTTTTTACTTATATGAGTAGAGTTTCTCCAAGTTTGCACTATTCCCAAAGAAATTTTGACTGTTCAGTGTTCTGTAAACCTGTGTGTTAAAATGGGATTAAATGAGATTAGTACGATTTCAGCATCCATGCTCTTCTCTGAACACTGTATAAAAGTAGTGTGCATATGTGCAAGACTAAAATTTGTCTCTAAGAAATTAAATGAAAGCACTACACTGGAAAGATATTTACCAAGGATATGTGTTGATTGCTCTGAAAGTAATGCCTCCTATATATTCCCTTGGAAACTACAACAGATGAAAAGAGGACGGTAGTGCTGTTGACAGAGCAAATTCTCAGCTACAAAACATTATTTTTTCAACACAGACACCACCATTAGCTGTGCATTTTCAACAGCAATCAATAAAAGCCTGAATGTCATAACCATAGAAATCTGCACCAGTAGAAGTGGCCCACTGTAGCAGTCACCACTGCTGAAGCTCATCACCCACCCTTTATAGTGATCACACTCACTGTTTGATCTCCATAAATATTCAGCAAGAGTCAATGAAAGTCAAGAGGTGATATTTTTTTTAGCACAGAGAAAATCAATTCCACACCTTTGCTTTATCCACACTTCCATGTTGGATGCCATTCTGTCAGACTGCTCCCCTACTGATGTTTGTCACACAGCAACAAAATGTAATGGGATATTGGAGGGAAAGCTTGATCCCTCCTGCCATACCACCAACATCCACCACTGACAGTGTGGGCCAACATAATAAGACAGGAGGCATTACTTTCAGAGCAGCCCTCTTAAATCTTAAAAGCAGAATATATTCTATTCCAAATGTATGCACTTATTTAAAAAGTTAACGTTTTACACTTTCTGTACTCTTGCCAAGTATATCTGACCTAATTAGTGTTTTTCAGCCAAACATGGCTGTAAGCAGGCTCCAAATACACTGATGACTCAAAAGACGGCTCACCAGGCCTTTTCTGGTCCTCTTTCTGTCCTAGGATTCTGAACGTACTTTGCAAAATACTACTTAACTTGATGAGCTTGTCACTGTTTCAACTTTATTTTTCTACAAGCAAGCTCAAAATGTCCAGGCTTCTTTTTGCTTTAGTATCAACTGTCCTATAACAGTGCAAGTTAACAGTGAATGAGATGTGTTAACATGGAGGCAATCCAAAATATTTGATAGCATTGTTCTTACCAAAGCATAAAGTAGGAAAGAATAAGATGGCATTTTACCTTTTATTCCTACTGTAGTAATGGCTATATGTATATCAACACTGTAGCTCATAAGATTTTCATCATTCAGACACAGCAGTGCTAAAGACAATGTTGTGAGGCTAAAAGGGTGAATACATATCACCATTTCTTGAGCGGAGTTCAAGGAGCATTTGGACACTGCTCTCAGCCAGGGTTGGGTTTGGGTGATGCTGTGTGGAGACAGGAGTTGGAATTGGGGATCCCTTCCAACTTGGGATATCCTATGATTCTAAAAGTTAATGTTTATTTTTTACAGTGGACATTTTCTATACAACGGATAAGTCATTTTAAAATGTTTTCATCATAAAATGAAACCCATGAATCTCCCAGGCACTGAACAGGGAATCAGAAGCAAGTGTTCATTTCTATCCCCAGCCATTTCTATCCCCATATTTCAGCCTTCTGAAATACCAGTAAAACATAAAGACTCAAAGTTTCTCATCATCCAGTCTCTGGAAACATTTCTATTTTGTGTATGAAAAAAACATTATGAGATATAAAAACAAAGGATAAAGTGTATGTATTCATGTTCTGGAAAAGAAAGAGAAGAAACGGACAAAAAATTGGAACTCATTTATTTTATCTTCAAAGATCTTTAAGAAGTTCTCCCTTAAAGTCAAGATAAGTGGTAAGAAGATAAATGGGTTATTTCTTCTCTGGGCAAACACTGTTCTCAAAAGTTTAAACACCATTACAAAGAAGGTAAAAGCATCATAGTTCCTGAGCTACAAAAAAAAAAAAAGAATTTTTTGGTAGTTTGAAATTTGTTACATTGACATTTTCCGTAACTCTGGGAGAGAAAAGAAAAACATTTTGTAAGCTGAAATAAGGTACTTTGTAGACTTAACTTTTCTTCCTATTCCAAAAGGACTTCATGGAAAGCCAAGAAGCAAAAGCTATGAGCATTCCACACTTCAAGGGGTCCATCTTGAACTACATAGGAAAATTAAAAAACAAACAAACAAAACACACAATGAACGGTCAATCTAAAGAATATAGACTTTTCAGTGTTTTTCAGTGTTTTCTTGTGAGGACCAAGGAGAAGGAATCATTGAATCAGAGTCATAGAATGGCTTGAGATAGAAGGGACTCTTAAGATCATTCCATTCCAACCCCCTGCTATACGCAGGGATACCTCCCCCTGGACCA
The DNA here is from genome assembly GCA_002909625.1 of Bambusicola thoracicus. Classification (NCBI taxonomy): domain Eukaryota; kingdom Metazoa; phylum Chordata; class Aves; order Galliformes; family Phasianidae; genus Bambusicola; species Bambusicola thoracicus. The sequence goes on along the minus strand of PPHD01001066.1, from coordinate 33,600 downwards.
GGTCCCTCACACCCCCATCCAGCCTCGCCTTGAGTGCTTCCAGGGAAGGGGCATCCGCAGCCTCACTGGGCAACCTGTTCCAGTGTCTCATCACCCTCACAGTAAATAATTTCTTCCTAATATCTAGTCTAAAGTGGAGAAATTATTTGCTTTTAGTTTTACTTTTTCATCAGTTAGAAAAACTCTTTGTAAAAGCAAAAATGTGCCTACAATTTGACTAGAACAGGGATAACTATATCAGCCTTGGGATCATCAGGGAGTTGCTGCTATAAGTCTTCATTTTGGGGGAATCTCAGTCAATGCTGAGATCCATGTGTTGTGAATTAAGATTTTCAGAAGTATTTAAGGTTTGAGATGCAGATCTTTGAACTCCTAACACAAACTGCCTTGCCAACACACAACCAATATATTCAGAAACATCCAAAGGTAGGACGTATCAGGATTATTCTCCTTGAACTTTCTATGAGTAGGGGTAGAAGAAAACTGGGAAAAAAAATTAGAAGAAAATGGTAGGCATAAATGGAACTTTGAACAAAACATACAAAATATTTGACATCAGGGAATATTTAAAAAAAATAAAACTTTTTCTTAACGCTCACCAATCTTAGTTTAAATTGGGCAATTGTATAAATCACAGCTTCAAATGTAATGCTTTTCTTTAGCTGTTGATACATTTTCCTAGGCTTTTGTTCTGTCTTTGGATGTCAAATCAAAAGCAAAAGACACATCATTTGTAAATATTATTAATTTTCCTTCCCATTTCACCAGTAGGAGTCTAAAATAAGAAAGAAAATAATTTTTTGTGACTACTATGCCAGTACCTACAGGTTCCAGGCAGGGATTACAGTTTGTTTTTCTTCTTATTTTAATGTACTCTATTTAATTTTCTGCAATTTCTTCTTTATGATTTCAGTAAGCATTAAGAAATATTTTTTAGTCCATAACCAGAAAATCACAGAACTTTATATAATTATCAGGGCTCTGTGTAACTACATTATTTTTTAATGGATGTAAATCTGTCCCTTGTTATTCTCCCATTTTCTAGTTTGTTATTCTGGCTATCCTTCAGATATGGTTTTATCTCAGCTGACTCTCTTCTTTCCTTCCTTATTAGAGGCTCTGCTGTCTGAACTCCCAGCTAAGGATGTGGGTATAATGTATCTCCCACTTTCTGAGAAAGTTCAATAAACTGCAACACATACTTCAGTAAACTGAAAAAAGGCATGGATCTATTGGAATTGAATAAGCTGGGGAAATGGAAAAAACTGATTGGCAAGTCACAGTAGTTTGATTTATCACAAGTAAGCTTATTTTCCACTGTTCATGGAAGAACGCTGCTTGCAGTATTCTCCTGGCCCTGGTACGGTGCTGTCAAAAAGAAGGAAAACATAGAAAGCCAAGGGAAGCTTACAGACAATGCCATCCTTATGATGATGCTTTCCTATCAGCTAGCACTGTGACATTCGTACATCCCCAAAAATTAAAACCTACAGAATCAATCATTTCCTTTAAATAGCTAGATAAATCCTTGTCTCCAAGATCCTTAATGCCACATAAATATTTAGCCACAGGCTTGCCTGGGTAATTATGCCTAAACTCTGCCCTGAAGGCAACCATCCCTGGCACTTAAGACTGACTGAAAGGCAGGAGCAAATTCATTGTTTAGATTGAATATATGGAGACATCGTCCCTAATGTTTGGAATGATCTGCTCCAAGAGGTACAATGTGGGCATATTTCAGTGTATTCAAAGTAAAAAAATGAGGTCCATTATTTGCCATAGATGGCGGCTGTGCCAAATGGATATTTGGTATTGAAAAAGAGAAAAGATTTGAGTTCCAGCATTGGTAATTATAAACCTTTTTTCAAAGAATGTGAGCCTATTCACATACCTTAGGCTGAGTAATGAATTATATTTTGTGGTGTGCTGGGAAGGACCCTGGGATATTTTTCACCTTCTGTTGAGCGGAGAAAACATCAGGGAGACACAAAAGGTTTCCTGGGCAGGAGTACTAGGGGACCATCAGTCCCTCTTATCTTCAAAGTTACATTCAATGTGTTTTGTTTTTCTTTTAGGAAAGTGCAACTACATTCCAACTAAACAAGAGAGAATAAATTCTATGTGACTTTTGCCCTGTGCTCTTAGAGAAAGAATTCTTTCCTGTAGGATGCCTGTATGGGATGCAGACGAACATTAAAGACCTAAACTTATATTTTCCCTTCTTCATGCATTTGATACAAAGGAAACCCTTAAAAATTCTCATCTCTTATATTCTTTGCCCAGATGAAAATTCCCCACACTTTTGTCCATGTAAACACAGAATTAGTCTCCTGCAAGTTTCGGTGGTGGCAGTTCCTGAACACAGTCATATTTTGCAGATAACAGGATTAGCTTGGATGTGGGTAATAAGTTGGTGAATCTCCCCCTGGCCATTTCTCAACACTGTGAGAGCACTAATCCTTTATGCTTTGATGTCTTCTAGTTTTCCATCAGGTGCAGCTCGGCACTTTTGTCCTGGGGCAGTCAGCGCTCTTATAAGATCTCATAGTGTCCTCATTAGCTGCGCCTATTTACCCAGCCAGCCTGTTGAACCCAATTTATAGTTTATGTGATTAATTCCCAAAGTACAGTAAACCCTAGCTTTAAGGCTCTCTATTATATGGCTGCATCTCATATAAGGGCAAACACTAGCTACCGCTCTTTTGTTATATGGCTTCTCTATACATAAAACTGTAATAATTTTTCTCTCAACTACACATTAAACATCATTATATATACCTCCTCTCAGACATACAGCCTATAAAAATGTTGCACGTTGGATCATAAAGGAACATGCATGCACAAGAGTCATTTTTTGGTTGTTTCCTATTTTTATTTTAAAAATCTATGTCTTTCACATTTTATATCACAATTATTGATATTGTTGAGCAAGTCTAACAAGGCACATAATTTGGAACTGTTTATCCATGGAATTGCAGGTTACAAAGGCTTAGTAGTCAAAGTAGCAGCCTATAACCACTGGCACAATTTTTTTTTAAACATGCAGGGTTTGGAGATAAAAGACTTACGTTGTGAATTTTTATGCAGTCATTTAAGTCAACTGATGACATCTGTCAGCTCTGCTGTATTTCCTCCTATTGGGATATGAACTATGGGAGTTGGATCTTTGGTAATTTGCATGCGAAAGAACATTGTATCTTTTTTTAAATGGATGATCATTTCCAGCTATCTCTCCTCAAGGTTTCTTTGGGAGAGGCATCCTGCAGGTCTCTCTCTCTCTTTCCTATTTTTTTCTTTTTCTTTTTTTTTTTTTCGTTTTCCATCCATTTAGTTTCAGAAACAACACTGCTTCTCACTGCTTCTTGGAAGTTTCAATTACACTGGATGATCTCCATCACCACAGCAAAAGCACGAAATCAGCAAGTCTCGGAGTATTTTGAGTAAGATGCAGAAAGTACTGAGCAGAGGGGACAGCAGAAAAACTCTTTTGAAAGGGGATCCCTCAATGTCAGCTCAGGTGAGCAAAGATGGTTGTTTAAACAATAAAACCCAACTTGCTATACAAAAAGGCCTTATGAGAATCAGTTACACCACCTGAAAAAAAAAAACACAACATAACTACAGATCTCAGAAGACCAAATTGTTACCTTAATGCATATTAGAAGTAATGCAAACATACAGCTGTGGCCAATGAGATCCTCATTTTGACTTAAAATGAGGTTTTATCTGCTTCATTCAATAGCCTTAGCACCATCTGACAAACAGTATGAGATAACAACTTGCCTCAAAATACCCAAAATTACTGGAAGTGTTAGGGAAGGTACACTCCAGCTCTGTGAGCTTCCCTTAAGCTACATAATCACTAAGTCTGGAACTTGACCTGGAATGATGAACACTCTGAAAGACCAAGAGAATGATTTAAACTTTATGCTCTTTTGTCTCCCAGTATTTCCAGTGACGCCTCTCAGCACTGGTATTTACAAAGGTCTGGTCTGGAGCAATCAATATGAACATGCTCACAGATATTTTTAGGTGTATAAAAATATCTAAAATGCAAGTATATATATATATATATATTATTTGTGTACAAGTGCATATATGTTTACGTAAAATGAAACAAAACAAAACAAAACAAAAAAAACGAGAGACACTTCAGTAAACCATACAAAGCAAAAGTCTTTATGTACTGTGCATTCCTAAAGGGAATTCCTCTTGACTGATCGCCAGGGCAAACATAGACATTTGGGAATGAGAAATTTCTATAAAGGAATAGTTGATCGATATTAGTAAGGAAAATTCTTTTGACCTCTTCTCTGAGCAACTGTACATTTGTGATTTTCTCAACAAATATGCCTTTGTTTTTCCCATTTGAGTTTTCATTTAGTGGGATTTGATGTATAGTGATATATATTGAATTGTCCTCTCAACAATGAACATACTGGATGTTCCAGCAGCCCAGTTACAGATTGTAAAATGAAAGAACTGGTAAATCTACAGGTCTTAGGCAAATGTACTGAACATGTCTATGTACAGTAGCACAATTGTGTGTGCTGCACATTTTAATTATTCTCGCTCATTGAGTTTAATGTTTGAAAAACATTTGACCCTGATATTTTTTTTCTGTGCATTTATTTCCTGGAGACAATCATAGAATCACAGAATACTTGGCTTGGAGCTGACTGTAAGGATCATCTAGTTCCAACACTCTGCCATTGGCAGGTTTGCCACCCGCCAGATCAGGGTGGTGGGTTTTATTACTATATAGGATAACATCAAATACACTGCTACAGAACAAACTCTTCAATTAACATTTTGAACAAGTAGGAAAAAAAAATCACACTTGAAACAGGTATTGATGTAAAATGATATGAGATCATAGAAATAGTAGTCATTGGAGGTGGAAGGGAAGGCCATCTGCCCCACTCCCTTCACTGAACAGGGACACCCACAGCTCCATCAGTGCTCAGAGCCCATCCATCCTGACCTTGACTGCCCTAATATATTAAGCTAAATTTTTAAATTTTCCTTTGAGTTGAAGTATTTTATTGGACATACGCAAGAAACTCTGATTCTTGAGCTTTTTCAGTGCACGTGGAGCTATCTTTTGGAGATAATGAATAATTGCTATTAAGAAACTGTGAACACCAGCAGTTCTCAAGTTCAAAAGCTGACCTATCACAGCATTGCACAATAAGCATGTTTTTTTTACTCCTCTAATGTTGAGTTTTGCATTGTCTACTCTGAAGGGTACACCACGTCTTTGAATATATTCAGCAAAATTAATAAGTCAAATAAAAGAAAGAGATAACCTTATCAGTATTTCCTTGTGTTGGATCGTAGACTGAGGAAATGAGCATTTGTATGAGCTTTAATAAAACTCTGTTTCTTCAAGAAAACTGCTGAGTATATAATGGGAAATGAAAAAAGAGAATTGCATATGTAATGGAAATTTTCTAATTTGTATTCAAAATGCATGTCCACAAATACTTTGTAATATTTACGAGTTCTAGTTGTGAGTAGCACCTTCTCTCAATTCTTGGTAAACAAATGGCCCACAAGGCAGCTTGCAGTAACTTACTGATCTAGAAATAAGTAAAATGCTGCAACTTTTGCAAAAGTTTTATCTGAGATTTTCAGAAGTACATGGCAAGTTTAAAGCTCCATAGGATGCCATTTTTTTTTTCCCAACATTAAGCAATTATCCTGTTTGTCCCAGTAATGTTTAAAATTTTGTCCTGTGGAAATAGTGTCAAAAACTCAGCACTACCAATATGTGTGTTGTTGCAATAGACTTTACTTTTAATTTTTGCAGTGCAGGTACACTGAGTAGAATGGGGCACTAAAGAGGATTGGTAGAATAATAATGAAAGAGGAAGAATGCTCTGCATATTTGTAATGGTTTTCATTCAGTGATCACTTACGGCTTTGTAAAACAATATGGATGCCGATGTCATGTCATGAGCAAAATAGTAGCAGCATTATTATGTACAACCTCAGATAAGATGGCGGAAATAGATTTTGGGAGATAAGGAAAAAACACCACCACTGAAATCATCGATTTAAAAGAAAAGAGTTAATTTTTGGTATTATGAATAATGTCGGTCTCCTTAATGGATATATATAAATATATAAAATGTATTTTCATCCCTCAATAGATATGACCTAATAAAAGTACCCATAACTGTAGCATTTGTGTTCCAAAGCATGATTTTTGACTATGATCAGCAGATTGTTCTTTAACTTCCTAATAAGCTTCTCTTTTTCATAAACATTTCAATCTCTTTGAAGAAGATTTAAGGCGCAGTACAAAAGCACACTGAAAAAAAATATTTTTTTTATATATACATGTTCGCAAGTACACAGGTGTATAAGCACCAGTATGCAAGCAGTTCTGGGAATAAATATAGATGTAGGTATATGTATATTCCTTTCTTAATGAAAAGAACAATTGTTGTAAACTACTAACGAAAATATTGTCCTCTAGCTTAATTCCTGAAATACCATAAAACATAACAGACAAGGTCTGTGCCTATAGGAAAATATCTTTTCACCCCAATTTCCCATGTCTTCCTAGGGCATGTCTTCTTCCACCTCGGAAACTTTCCTTGACTCTTCCAGTTTTCTCTTTCTCATTTGTGCTTAATTCATTTCTCATCTGTGCTACACCCCTATGGCACTTATCCTGCCTCCGTCTTAGAGGTTCATAAGTCATAAAGTAACTGCTTTTCTAAGCCATGTCCATACAGCTGACATGCCCTGCTTGGGAGGAAGTATTTCCTCTTAGCATGTTTTATAATAACCCATGGTTTCAGTGATTTTGCCATTTTGCAGACTTTTGCCAAGCTCTCTGTCTTTTCCAGTTCTGTTACTTGCTCTCTTTGTCAGACTGGTTCAAAATAAAAAGAGGATTTTTGGGGCCATCCCAGATTCTAATTACTTAGTCTAGGAAAGGCCACTTCCTTGCTCTTCTCGGTGTGAGCTTCATCTCATCCTTCATGACTGAATCTGAAACGAAGGTGTACCTCTTGACATTTGAGTTTACTGAATTGTCCTATTGATTTCAGTTTAAGGGCACCATGAACTATTTTCCATGTAAGGTATCAAAATGCCCTTGATATGCTGCCTTAAGTCAAAGATGAAATAAACTGTGAAATATGCTGTGATATGGATAATGTTCGTATGTGAAAATTGAGAGGTAATTGCTATAATTTTTGCTAATTTTCTATATTTGGGGGTTATTTTTGAAGCTGTGCCCAGAATTTAAACTCAGGTAGACTAAAGGGTACAAGAGAGAAAGCTGAATAACGTGTCCTTTTTTCCAGTGTTTTCCAACTTGTAGGATGTGCTTCACTCGTGAAGTAAGAACATATTGAAGGAAAGTCACAATGCAGAATCTCAGAGAATGATATTTCTCATCCTCTCTGATCCCAGCGTAAGTGACTGCACCACTTTCCTCATATCCAGATCTGAGCTGATCATAGGTAAAACGACTGAACACCATACAGTAGATTCAGCCGGATTCATTATTATTTCTCTTCCAGTGTAGCACCTACTTCAACAGATCATCCAATCTTAGCAAACATAAGCAAAACCATTATTTCATTCCTTATAAAATACTGTTTTTTTTTTTTCTTGGCTGCACATCTATCTGTCTAATTAAAAACTATCTTTTGTCCTTCAAAGAGTTCTGTGGAAACCATGATCTAAGACTCTCTTGGTCTCAGATATCTATGTGCTAATGATTTGAGTCTTGTTTCTCATTGTCCTGGAATAGATAAGTCCTGGTGAAAAACATTTTAGTAGGCACTTCAGTGTAAAATACTTAATCACATACTCTGAGCTGATTGCTGTAGCTAGAGATACTTTAGTAAACAGAGCACAGGATACAAAATTTGGCATTGTCTTATGACTGGCCATACTTTAGAAGTGCTAATCCAGTCTTTGAAATGACTACCAAGACTAACAGCTTCCCAGGTAAGACACACAAAAGTCAATGAGATAGCATGTTTCTAAGGATCACTGTTGATGTTAGGATCCAGCTGGTTTGAAGGGCTAGGTACAGAGAAGTTTCTCAGTGGAGGAAGGGAGAGCACACTGTGACTGAGTTCCTACCTTGAGTGCTGGCAAATCTTACAGTTCTTCGGGATGATATCTGGAGGCATAATGCCAGCAGTTTAGTAACTATAAAGAAACAATTCACCCCTTGTCCCACGAAGTCTGGATCTTATATTCAAGACTTCTCTGGATAGTAAATAAGTGGAATTTGTGTTAAATGTTTCTAAATCCCATTACTAATGTCTCACTGACGCAGATTTCTCAGACTGTTTCTCAGACATGTTTTAAATGGGAATAGACATAGATATTGCACTCTTATTTCTGTACCTGATGAACAGGTGTGTTCAGGTAGTGCTGGAATAGATATGCTTTAGAATGAGGTTCCATCTCCATTAACTTTGTCTGCTAGACGGATATCCACATCTGAGTTAGTCAACCTGTGCTCCTTGCAGGATTAGTTGTGACGAACAGACACTTCTAAAATTGAATTCATCTTTCTTCTGGTAAAAATCTAAGATATTTCAGGTGTGAGATCTAGAAGGGTCTACTTCTGCCTACAAACTGTAAAGGAAGAATACAGTTAATTCACATATCTTCACTGTTGTCTCTAAGTTATGGTGACATTAATCTTTTTGCAAGCAAACAAACTTGTCACCTAGCTGTGCTTTGGGTTACAGAGTCTCTGCACAAAAAATGTTTATTTTAAATGACACTGCACAAGTAGAGTTTGGCTACTACTGCTATCCTGGATGAGAGACACACTAGATTAAAAAAAAGGGTGCTTGCAAGAGTGACCCCAGGAATCACCACAATTTGAGTAGAACCAGAACCAGAAGACTCAGATCTCTGGGGCTCTTCATCCCATCATCATCCCTACTGCGATGCCGGAGAAACTCTAGCTTTTACAGTGACAACATTCAGTTCTTCCTTCAGTCCTCTGAGTGTTTGAGATACTTGTGCTCTAATAGCCTTGAGGAGAATGTACCAGCTGCCAAATGGAGCTGTTTTTGCTTTAGGGCTCCACATACTCCTGTTGCTTAAATTGTGATCTAGAAGAAGAATTCAGGGTAAAAATAAAATGAGATAGTGCTGATACGTTGCTGGAGTGTTGAGAGCCTTCAGATAGTGAATTCTGGAGCCAGATAACATTTGCTAGGCAATAAGAAATCTAGATTCAATTTATTTAGTAAGTAAGAAACACAAAAATAAATGAATTAAGGAAGGAAGCCGACTGGATTTGGTCAGTAGAATGAATTAAGGAAGGAAGCTGACTGGATTTGGTCAGTAGAACTGTAGATTTAACCAAAACAGAGTGAAAGTTTTTAACAGTCATGGTTATATAAATCACAATTCTTACATATAAAAACACTCAAAACAGTAAATCTGTTTTTCAGTGCAAATTCCCATGCACCTCAGTTCCATTGTCTGCGAAAGCATACAAAAACATGCATAGAGATTGTTCTATTTATTAACAGATCCAGAAAAGCATAGCTTATCCGAATCTAAACACATATCTTAGTCTAGTAGACAACTGAAGTTATATGAAAAGGATCCAGCTTAGAAAGTGTGGTTGTATTTACTCTTAATTCACCTCTACAGCATATTAAGAAATGAGAGAGTATAATGGAAATATTATAGCCATATTCATTGAGTCTCTTGGGGAGGATCATATGCTCCCACCATCAGTAAAGGTCCTCAATGAAAATTCAAAGATATACTGTTTTGGTCTTCACCAGCAATTTCCTGTAGAAAATGTGCATATTCAGTACCCTGAAATTTTCAGTTGTAATTCCCGAAATCTGCATTTTGTGAAAATCTCTCATATACAGTGTTCTTTTCCCCATATGTTAATGTATGTAACTTCACTGCATGTGTAGGAGTCACATGAAGAGGTCTGGGAGTCAACTTTATCTGTAAGTATCTATGATAGTACCAGCTATTTAAGTTTCTATTACAGTCAGCAGACATTCATCCATATCTAAGTCAAGGGAGATTAGAAAGTAATTCAGGTTATTTGTGAAGAAACACCTTCATTTAGTCACCTGAATCTCTGTTTCTATCAACAAATTTTGTTGGGTTAGATTTCCATTGAGCATTTTGAAAGCCTGTTCTCTGATAGGCACCTAGATATATCAGCTCTGTTGTCTAAACATGATGTCTATTGTCACTTTAGATGCAATCTCTCTCCAGATATAACAGAAAAGGAACAGGACCTGAGGAGAACTCCAGACCTTCCAGACTGGTCACTGGAGCACAGGTAGAACATCCTAGGACATCTCAAACAGCAGTGAACATCCATTTGTGCACCTAAAGCATAGATCTCTACTTAGGGGTTCATCAATCTGCTAATGAATTCTGTTCCTGTTATTTTCACTTCAACCACCCAGAGCAGAACAAGCATAATGAAATTTTCCTGTAAAGAAAAGATAGAAAGAAGAGCAAAAGGAGACCAGTGAGGACATAATAATAGTTTTAAAATATTTAAAAGTCACATAACAAGTAGAAAAAGAAAATAGTTTTCCATATTCATGTGTATGGGAGAAATAATTAGGAACAGAAGCAGTAGTAGGGATATCTTTCTAATGAAAGGGATCTTCACAAAACTGAGTAAATCACCTGGAAAGTATGTAGTGTGTCCATGTCTGAACACTTAGGTGAACAGGTAGATGTCATGGACATTCTCCTGAAGTGTCTTCCAGCCTGACTTCTAATGATTTTGTGACTGTATTTTTCTATGCCAGGGAATAGGGAAATTATCCCTGTGGGTGGAAATGGACTTACTCTTATCACATAGGCCTCCTGACACCACCAACAGAATTTTAAATGAGGAGCTAGACGGTCTGTAGTTCTTTAATAGGGCTTTGCTGCCAAGGGGCCTAACATGTTTCCCATAATGAGGCAAGGGTAGGAGGAGAGGAGAGGGAAATTCCTCCATTCTTTATATTTCCATATTATTTTGTAATTAATTTGATGCTTTTACAGAAAATTAATTGGTTTTTGATAATGAAATAGAGAGGACTAGTCAGACACTGTCAAATTAATATATATATATATATATCAATGTCTAATAGGCCCCCGCGTCAGCCTGATAATGCTGTCTCCCTCAGGTGCTTAAGAAAAAAATAACCCAAGAGGAGACACCGTGGAAGTACTTGTGAATTTAAGGGTTAATCTGCCTTCTGTACCCACTCCCCAACTCCCTCACAATGAAAGCTAAGCAGATTAATTAAAACTTAAAAGGATTCTGATTTAGTTATGAGTAAGAAAGTGAAGAGCTGCAGCCTCATGCCTATAATTCACCACTGCAGAATGACATTCGGACAGGCCTGAGCTATAATTATCTCATGATGTAGTATGGTCCCTGCAATTCTTCACAAAGACATGGCCTCCTTTTGGGCTTTTTTCCCTCCCCCCTTTTTTTTTCCAATCCTTCCCAAGATGAAGGTATTTAAAAGGGGTAAACATTAATTTGTAGGAGGATGACAGCTGTGGGTCACACAGGAGGCTGATGGATCAGCTCTGTAAGCTCAACAGGTATCTGCTCCACTTCATCTGTCATTCCCTAGTGAAACAGAAATCCATTCTATACCATTTCTGCTTAATATTTCATTTTTTACCCAATATATAATCTGTGGAAAAGGAGGAAGAGGAAAAAAAGGAGATCCGCAGTCAAGAGTATCTCCCTGTTCTGCTCAGAGTACTATGAATATTCATAGGGCAAGTTATTTATTTTCTACACATAGAGACTAAGTTCCCACAGTATTTACTGTAGCAAATCATTTACAAATTTCTGTGGTTGCAACTTCCAGCCACCAAACCCACAAGCCATAAATATATTTCATCCAGCATGGAGAGCTGGTATAAAACCTATTAAAATAGTTGAATGTCTTTAAAAATATGGGGATAAAAACATGCGTGTACAATGTTATGTATTTGCTCTCTGCATAATGATGATTTACAGTCTATTAAGCTAATCCTCCCCCTTGGATTTTGCTTGCAAACAGGAGATGTACTTGGATATACCTATAATGACATCCATAATACTAACTGGGTAGATTGGTGCTTTCTATGGGATAGGACGTACTGAATTTTGATTTTGAGGAGATAGAAGTTCAGTAGGCAGATGATGTTGAAAATAACCACCTAAAGACTTTTAGGGTTTAGAAAATGCTGTTTTTTCCATTCTCTGTTGGAGGGATGTGCACTCAGACCTCCCATCTTTCTGCAGTCCTGACTTAATGATCAGCTTGCAAGAACTTCTGAGGAGAAGTAAAGGTGTTATCTCTATTTTAAAGCTGATCTTTGTATAGGAAATAAATCTGCCCACAGTAAGCCAATGACAGGATAACTGAGCATAACTGTAAAGCATACTGCAGCATAGTGTAACACAGACATGAAGTTGAGCTTCAGATCTAGTTCCAAGGACTTACTAATTTCACCTGTTGCACTCATGCAGGCTGAGGATGACACACTGGAATCAAGATATTTCTTGAGCAGTTTCTGATGATTGTGTAGAGGTTCTTATTCCCTCCCGATGCACATTGTTTTTATCTGTACATCCAAACAGTTTTTCTAGATTCTACTCAAAAGGAGGTTTGGAGTGCATATTCCAGAATGTATTTGGTAAGCACTGGGAGGCCAGAAAACTCCACTTGTGTGGGGTGTGATACAGCCCCTTTGGCAAGGGAAGGAAAGTTCAGTTTACCACATCTTGAGCAATCAAACCTCAGTGTATGCAGCAGCAGAGAAACTCATAACTGCTGTTGGATTTCAGCACCTGCATGCTGCATAAGTTCTGTTTTAGGGTCTGAGGTCGTGGGGGTAGGATATGGAACTAGACTCATTAGCACACCTTTAAAATTTAAGTGACCCTTATGCCTTTCTTTAAGTACCGAGCTTCAAAAAGTTTGCAGTAGACTTGCAGTAGCTGGTAGAAGCAACACGGGGGGATTTCAGTGGAATTCTAATGGAACAAATCTCTGTTTTTCTAAAATCACACCTAGTCATAAATACTGATATACCCAGTGGGATTTGCAATAGCTACAATGTGCCTAAACAGGTAGATTGGTGTAGGCATCAGCTTGTTTACCTTAATGTTGATACCTGAAGCCTTTGAAACAAAGACAACTACATGGGAGTGACAGATATGACACATGACATGTGATGATCTATGCAATTCCAGAGTTGGCAGTGGAAACCAGGCACCCTTAGGTGACTGTAAAGCATACATGTATGTAGGCAACTGTATTATACTCACAAAAGTATAGTCAATAAAGAAAAAAACTCAGGCCAGCTGGGCTCCTGATGTCTTCTTGACCATCAAGGAGAATCTGCCTGTAAATCTCTCAAAGTGCTCAGTCCTGTCAACAGCATTTGGTGCACTAACTTCTAACTGCTGCACCTGAGATGTTTCCCAAAAGTCCTGAGATACACCTGGCTGCTCTCTGGAGACATTTGGGATATCTTTAGCATCTCAAATTGCGCTTGATGACCACATGAAGCACCTGAACTCAGTCTGGAGTGTCTTCATAAATCAACCCAGGTCACACAATTCACATGAGAAGTGATGGGTTGAGCCAGTGAATTCCCTCATTGCCATTTCAAGGTGGATTCAGAGCTTTCAGCTCATGTCATGACTTTGATAGTTAATAGTAAACTGAAAAAAGCTTTCCAAGCAGAAGAGTTTCTTTAGGATGAATCAAAAGACAATGAAAATAGACGGCATAAGTGTGACTTCTTGAAAAATCATAGCATGTTTGTGAGTAGTGATGACATTCCTTAACCTCCCTGTATTCTAACAATAAAAAAGCAGACATTTTTTAATTGAAAAGTCCAGTACAAGGGAAAAATCATAGCCTCTTGTACAACATTTCTTATTAAGAGATCCATCCTGGATGGTGCAGGTATTGCACAGCGCTAACAGAGATGTTAAGGCAGATAGGTGCTTAGTCCCTGCAGTCTGTGTAGGTGTCATATTTTTGCTCTCATATCATGGGTCTGAACCCAGTGCCAGGATTCCCATTTATCCACAAGATCTGAGTGTAAATATGCCTTGAGAGGAAGTGCAGATATCTCAAAGTTTGTGCCTGGGATCATGTGAAGATTGGCCGTACGAGTTCAAGATCTTCAGCGTCAATCTGCATGCGTATAAATCTGCTTCATAAGTTTTTCTGTTTATTTCCTATACACTGTTTCTTATGTCAACTGGTGATGGCATCTTCACAAACGAAGTTTTAGCACCTGCAACACCAAAATTTACTCCTATCAACCACTGCTGATTTTCCCTTTTAGATAGCTTTAGAAGTCTACTTGGGAATTTTGGAAGGTTGTTGAGTTTCACTTTTTTCTCCTCAAACTCTTTTCTTCTTATCATTAAGAAAATTATGTTCCAGTTTTCTTATTGGTACTTACAGTTACATCGCTGTCTTGTTTCTATTAGAAAAGTCTCAGTGATTACAGCAAAATGGCAAAAAAGAAAAAGTCACAAAATTCTGTGCACATGTTCAGCTTTTATGGTATAATTTCTGATAATTCCAAGAGAACAGTTCTCACATCTAACGCTGTCTCTATGCATAATGCATTTGGTGAAATGCATTTGCTGAAATGCATCTGCTTTTGTTCTGTTAGAAAAAAAAAATTGAGCACTTTTCGAGGTACTTCTGTGTTCTTCAGTTGTTTCCAGGGCTGTGAATTTTGTTAGGGAATGGCCCATTGTCAAGAGAGAGCCTTTTGGTTATACTGTATATGTCAGTCTGATTTGATTAATTTATATCCTTCTGCAAATGTTTATTTACCCACCGTAGTTTGTGTTTCTCTATGCCAGAATGAAAGGTGCTCATGGAAGTTCATTCTTCATCTTTGTGTTTATCTAGTTGGAAAACATTTTAAGCTATTTAGACTATTGTTATTTCACTCTGGGCACCTGTGGACGCCTAGGGGAAAATAATTTAAATCAGACTGTGAAATCAGAAGTACTCTCATGGGCCATGAGTGTTTTCCCATGTAAACCCATCACTTACCAGCAACAACATCAGGATATAACTGCAAGCACATTTTATACAATTCAAAACAGGGATAATTTTGTGGGCTTTTAATTATTTTATTTCAAGTGGAGATTTTCTTCTAGATCTCTGACCTTTCCCAAACGAAACAACTGGTTTTGTTTTGATTTGCCTTGTTTTGTTATGGAAACATTTGGTAGAAGAAGAGCACAGGGACAGTTTGCATAACAAAAAGGATATGCAGCCCTGATGTGTTGTTTTTTTAATTTTTTTTCTAGATGAAGGAACTAAAAGTATTTTCCAGCAAGACCACTTCTGGTGCATCAGTTCCAAGTTCTTCCGGCAGGAAAGATCTTCCTGACTGGTTACACAGCATCTGACATCTTCCCCATCATGTGCCCCATGTTACACATCCCACTCCGGAGAAGATGAAACCACAGGGATTAGTCCTGATTGTACAATGCCATGTGAACACGAAGGATGTTTATAGTTTAAAAAATATTTCCTCTTTCTCCCGGGCTACATTTTTCAGACCAATCCTGACCTGTTTTGTAAAAGAAGATATATTCAGTAAGACCACAGACCATCCACAGAGCTTTTTGGTCTCCAACAATCTCCAGTTAATGACTGCCTGTTGGGAAAAAGCATAAAAAGGAAAATGTACACTGATGTTCCCACATTTTAGCTTTCCAGCTTCCTACAATCTGTGGCTATGCAGTTTCCTGACCTGGGGGTTATTTCTTTGTCTATCACACTCTGTGGTGGATTTTCCTTCCATGTTTTTATCTAATTGCTTTTTGAACCCGTGAAAACTTATGACGCTCACAACATCCCATGGCAATGAGTTTCATAGTTTAATTACGTGCTGCATGAAAAAGTGTTTTCCTTTAATCATTTTGAACCCACCTTCATTTGATACCTCCAAGATTTTGTATTACAAGAAATTGCTCTTTCTTCACTCTTTGCGTGTTTGTCGTGATTTCATTGGCATCTGTCACATCCTTGAAAAATTACTTTCCTTGCTGAAGAGACTCATTTTAGTTTATCTCCCTTAACACGGAACCTCTTTCATATCTTTAAGTATCTTGGCAATTTCTTTCTTTATTTTATATTTTTTTGACTCTGTTTATATAGAAAGACATCTCATACAGTAATTTGTACCTCCCTAAGCATCATTTTATCATTCAAGTACAGGAGAACTTTATACCCACTTTTGACTGCAAAGATGTGAATCTGCAGAGACTTTGGTTCTCCACATTCAATAAATATTAAGCAGTTTCTATTTATCATGGAAAAAATTCTATTCTTGCTTGTGATGTGGGTTCCATATTAAAAAAAAAAAAGAAGAAGTATTTATTTAATATTTGTTTTGATTATTCCATCTGATGTTCTCCAATCTGGTGGAGAGAAAACAATATGTTCTGTTAATGACTATGTTTTTAATGTCTGATGAATTTTCTTCTGTGAGAGAAGGACACAGCTCTTTCAAACTCAGCAGCTGAATAGATCTATACACCCTGAGGCAGAATGTTGCCAGGATAATGACACAGCTAATGTAATTAATTAACCCTTTTGAAGTCTTAATGTTTCAAAATTTCAGGTAATGGTGTTTAGGTAGTGATTTTATTTTATTTTATTTTATATGGATTTACGTAAAATTGCAATTTGATACCTAAGTGAAAAAAAAAACCTAAAAACAACAAAAACAAACAGACAAATGGGCCTGGCCACTCTAAATGAAAAATGGGAGAAATTAAATAAAGAAAGAATCCTCATATATATGTATAAAGACTCCATTTGCCACATCACAGGCAAAATTTAGAATATTTTTTTGCTCTGTAAAGAATAAATAGAAAAGGAAAAGGAAAAGAGGAGATGTAAAAGAAAAAGAAAAGGAAAAGGGAAAAAGAAAAGGAAAAAGAAAAGGAAAAAAAAGCAAAAGCAAAAGCAAAAGCAAAAGAAAAAGCTTTGATTACAAAGCTTGAAGAATGGGTTCAAAAAATAGATATGTTATGGATTGCAGACCACAATGTGACCTTGACTGCAATGTGCTTAACTGCTGTGTGCCTCATTCTATGATCTTTGAAAAAAGGCACAATCTCATTTCTTTATCCCAGATTTTTTTTTTTTTTCCTCATTTATTCAGACTGCAAATAGGGCAGGATTTGGCCTTTTTCTAGTAAGAACAGCACTTGGTACAGTGAAGTTCTGAACCTAACAGAACCCTTCAGATACTACATCCTACTGATGAGATGACACCTTGTTGATAAATATGCATAGGAAACTGAAGTCATTCCAACTTACACTTTGATTTTATTTAAGACAAATAGTTATACCCTCCTTTGATTTAAAGGTTAAAATCTGCAGTAATGTTCTTGAGTTCTCTGGAATATTCATTTACACCATGGGAACAAAAAACATATGAATTGCTTTAATTAATTAACGAATCTATTTATTTATTTATTTATTTTGCGCGGAACTGAAATTAGAGCATTCCTGTTGCTGTATGATTTTATCTGATGCCTTTTTTACTGAAGCTGACATTCTCTGTTAAGCGACTGTGTGATTTCAGAGTCTCTATAAATGAGAACGCTGGATTGCTACTAGCTGCCCTTTGGATAATGCAGAAGTCTATGGTTTTAGCTTCCTTTTTTACTCTAAAATTAACATAAGCCTAAACATTTTACTCACCTTAATGGTGGCATCTAGTGCCATTTTTTATCCATTGGATGTCCTGCTTGGCCTGTTGTTGCTACCCCAGAGAGACATGTTTCCCCAGAGGCCTTTTGGGAAGTTCTGGCTACCCTTGCTCATCCAAATGGCACCCACATCAAGAAAACTAAATGGTGCCTGTGATGTAATTCTCTTAGCAAAAGGCCATTGTCATTTTACGTGGATTAGGTCCAGGACCACGCTGAAGGGATGTGAGCTGATGCTTTTGTTATCCTACGTCACCACTGCAGTTCACTGATTAACTGTAGGTATGTAAATGTAAGGAGAGTCTCTTTATTTGCTATTAGAAACTATTTATATCTCCAAGGCGCTGGGTGGGCTCAAGAAATATCCAAGATAGAGACAACAAGCCACAAGATTTGGAAGGCTTAGGAGCTATCTGAACAGCGGGACTGTTCTCTAGAGGTGATGCTGAGCCACACATCAAAATGACATGGGGCTCCTGTGACATCAGCAAGAGCTGCCCCCAAAGCCCCTAACCCACCATGTCTTCACTCCAAACCCACATTTCCTCCCCGATGCTGGCTGACAAATGTGACACAGCCTGGTTCTCCCTGTTATTCCCTTGCACTACAAGCTCCATTAAATGATTTCTGAGCTGACAGAAACAAGGCTCTTGCTCTGAGGGAATTTAGGAATTTGCACACTACAGCTGTTTTCTTGCATTTTTTCATCCTGCGTGATTTTTAAAGCTATTTCTACCTCCATTAGAGGAAGATTTTATCCAATTTTGAGGATATTCAGAGTAGTCTGACAATATTTTATTTCGTACATTTCTTTTTTTCTGTGCATATCTATTCTCCATCACAGCCAGGTATCATACCATAATAACGCATATCTCTGCAAGCGTCAAGTGAAATCTGTGTTGCCCTCGCAAAGAGTAACTCAAAGTAGTATAGAAAGTGTTGTATTTTATGAGGCTGCCTGTGGTTCCAGGAGTCGTGCCCCAGATGAGCAGTAGTGTAGCTGATTTTCAAGCTACGCTAAGGGAAAAGCTGACACAAGAGTCAGGTACACCAATTTTATACAAGCTGATTCCCTCTGCCAAGGGATCCGCTCCTTTGGCTGATGCTTTGACCATCTTAGAAAGAATCCTATTTCCACATCCTGTGTTTTTTCTCTGGGAGTAAGCATTCCAGTCTGTGTGTGTGTATGAGCATGCTTTAGCAGCCCAGAACACTGGCACTAAACCCTTTTCGATCCTGATGGCAATATCAGCGTATTAACAGAGGCTTTTTAATTGTGAGCTCTTGAACAGCCGTATTAAAAAATAAAAATAATAAAAAAAGGCAATATAATCCTGCCCTAATGTTATTTCAATGCTAATAAAAAACGATGAATAGACTGAAGACCTTAGTAAATAAAACCATGTTATTTTACTTCGGGGATCGCAATTGTTGGCCAGACTCATGATTTTCACTGAAAATGAGATTGGTGCTTTTATTTTAGCCTGAGTAGATAATTCACATTGAGAAATAGTTCAATAATTATTCTCATTAGTCAACTAGGACAGGGGGAGCCGTAATGGGTTTAAGTTGAGGCAGGGAAATTTAGGCTAGATTTTTGTAGTTAAAAAGAGAAAGAGGGAAGAAAGGATGGTAAAGAAAACAAAAACAAAAATGAAATAAAACAATTCAGGGAACAAAACAAGGAGCAGTGAGAAGATGTGATATGAAATAATGAGGAGTGACAAAAGACGGATGTTGCTAAGGAGAGCCCTTGACTGAGTAAAGTATTCCTTAAGCCCAGCAAAGACATGAGCATATGTCTTTTATTTATTTATACTTCATTATTATTTCTGTTATTTTCTCAAGAATCAAACCTCATTTTGATACTCAGTTGTTATTTCCATACATAATTTTTATCAAGATGCGTCTGTAAATCTAATGAAAAGAAGGGTTTTGGAAAGAGAGAGCAATTCAAGGTGAGGATGGTACATCATTGTCTGTTTGACAGGAGCTCTTGGCATGTCTTTACTGTATTGGGGTTTACTTTCCAGCCTGATGGATTTTATTATCATAGAATTATAGAATGATTTAGGTTGGAAGCGACCCTTAAGATCACCTAGTTCCAACCCTTCTGCTGTAGGCAGGGACACCTCCCAGGTTGCTCAAAGTCCCATCCAGCCTGGCCTTGAATGCCAAATTCCTTTGAATTATGGAATTTGTGATTCTTTCTTTGAATTTCAAGAGAAGCAACCCTTCAAAGAGCCAATAACATTTTATAGGTGGACACAAATTTTCTTAGTTTAAACAGTACCATTCTGATGTAACTATACTGCTCTCCTCAGGGACCTTAATGTAGCACTGTAGCACACTTTCTCTACTAGAATAAACCATGGAGATTTCTGAACAGAGTTCAAGTATTCCTTACCCCAAAGGCCTTGTAATCTTGGGATAATGCAAGAGAAATACCTAGATGTTTTACAAACATGCAGGAATGCTCAGAGAAACAGGAAAATATTCACTACATTTTGGAGATTTAGAGCTTGTGGCTTTGAGAAACTGTGAGCACTTGCTAAACAAATCGCTGAAAGCTGTAACCCTGCTTTATTTTTCTGCAACCCTAATAAATTCAGTGCCACTATACATGATACACAAGTGTAATCAACAGCCTGCTGCAGTTTAGTCATTAAAAAATTAGGAGCTCAGCATTTGTTAGACATCTAGCCTCCTGCAGTCAGACAGACACATTCAGTAAAGCATTTCATCTCCACTGTCTTGACCGCTTCTTATAGGCGGGATTAACAGTGGTCGAAGGGATCATGATCCAAGGGATCATGATTCTCCTTCCTCTTCCCCAGTGAAGAAAACTACCACGAGCTTACATGGTACACCTATCTTGTTAGCTAAGGTCGCTCTGTCCAAAATGAATTTAAAAGAACAGTATTAGGTGCGTATCTACAGAAAATAGAACCTCTTTTCTAAGATTCCCAATGCTTTCAGCCAAAACAAGAAGACAGAAAGTGAATTTGGGAACCAGACCATGACATTATAGCTGTAAAATTATTATAATACATTGAAATTACGACAATGGCAAGAATGCTTTCAAGACTGTTATATGGGTCATGTAATCAAGAAATTAAACCCTTCACTCACCTTACTGAACTATAGTTTTTAAAAAGTAATGTGTGTTGACTAAGTTATCTGCTAAGGCATATCCCTGTGGACAGAAAAGAGAACAGATCCTAGGGAGAACAATTCATTCCATCAGAAATTTGACATCTCTTTTAGTTGGGATTGATTTCTATCTTGGCAAACCTAACACCTAACAGCATTTCTTACTTGGTATATCTGTTTCCTTCCAACAGAGTTGTCGGAGTCTAGAAAACCAGCATAGATTTAATGCCTAATTTTAGGATTGGAAAAGTTAGGAAAAATGACCTTCACCCAGAGTGAAAATTCAAAGTGAATTTTGATAAGGATCTACAGTAGCTGCTACTGTACTGAATCAACTAGGAGTGATTGATGACTGCTCTTGGACTCATATGAATGTGTCATGGAAACAACATTTTATTTACATCTGAGAAAGTGACCTTTCTGAATTGCAACTATAATTCAGAGGGAAATGGAATAAGAAGAAAACTCCACATGGCATAAGTGAATATAGACCTATAGAGCTATGCCAAGAGTCTGAAAATGATAGCATGAACACTGAAAGCTGTACGAACGAGTTTGCTGAGTGTGGTGACAACAAGAAGTCATTAAAGTAGTGTATAAAGGTTATCATTCAAATTTAGACTTCTTCTAGTAACTAAATTAAGAATTAGCACTGAATTTTCTGGTTTAATAAAGAAATTAATTTTCATCTCATGCAATCTGGTAAATTTTCCCAAAGCAACAAAAGGCTACGGAAGTTCATCAAAGGTTATATCCTGCAGAATTTAAATGCTAAGAGGCTGAAAGTCTTTCAGATATACCCCAAACCTATTGGGAATAAACAGAAAAATTCACTGATGTACTGTATTGGTCAGTTCCAAAATCCAGCTCTTCCACAGTATATATTTTTCTATTAAAACAAAACAATATAGACATTTTACATAGATTATGTTCTTATTTTAATTCAACTTTACTGAACAGCTCCTCATAGGTATCTGGGTCTCTTTAAATTAGAAATAGATTATAAAAGTCTAAATGTTAGATTTTTTTCTGACAGGTCCCCATAAAATTCCGAACTTAACTGGGAGAAGCGTCATGTTTAAATGGCTCAACTAAACATACCAGAATCTTTCTGTTGACTTCAGTGCTGTTTGTGTTAGTCATCCATAACAACCAGTGCTCTTGGCACATTTGAAATACTGCTATTATACATTATGAGAGGAAAAAAAGGTGTGATCAGAATTGTGGAAGTCCTTTGGAACGGGTCAACAGCAAGTGAAGTTTGGATGCAGTCCACTGCTGTCAATTAACCCACACCTATGTATAACTGACAAAAAGAAAAACAAGAGTTTGACACAGTCTCATCCATTCTATCAAACGCTTGTATGCATAGTTTCATGAGTAGTTCATTAATTTTCATTTTTAGTACTAGTATTAATAACATACATATAAAAGGAGTGCAGTTTTTTCGGAGGGAAATTGATTCATTATGACATAGTGTTGTAAATTTAATGGCAACTTCTCAAGTATATTTCTTGAAAAGCCCAATAAGAAAATAAATTAATAATGTAATCAGACGTCAAAGCTTTAGCTCCAGAGTGGAAAGCTGAGAGTGCATCTGTGTAAGTAAAGGAAGTGCTGGGAATGTTACTGTTCACACTGATTCGTATCTAGAGCACTTTGTGGCATGGTTTTTGTTCCAGACCAACTAGTATTGTCCCAGACGATGGACAACTCCTTTCAGGCAGTTCGGATGCATTCATACAGTTTTGGAGGCTGAGGCAGTGTAGTAGTATGCGTGTAACCTACCCATGGCCTATTTCTCTTGGGACCAGAGAATAGGTCCCGGTAGTACTTGTTTCCACCAATAACTGGTTGTCTGAAATATTTCATCTTCTAAACATTGATCCCAACTCTTCAAATTAAGGTTTAATATCCTGACTGTAGCTATCTTTCCTGTCTTGAACTTCTGCTGCCACAAAAGTAGCCTTCCAAGATGTGTGTTCCTCTTCTCTCTGTTAGGTTCTGGTTCATCAGTGACAAGAATATTGTTTGGATTTCAGGATTTCCCTTCTCATTGCACTATAATTATGCCCTGATATTGGTGCTGAGATGTGAGTTGGGTTAGTTTGTGATTAAACTTAGGAGCAGTCTCAAATACCTTCCTACATCCACCAAGAGCAGAATATCAAACAGGCAACTAGCATCATTAAGATCTGTTTTGAACAGAAGAACAAATTTGATCATGTCTGTACTAATTTGGCATCTCTCTTTACTCCACACACTCTTTTTAACACAAGGCAATCATTCCTGTGGCTTGTTTGTTCCTAGCAATTACATAACACATTTAAATCAATGTAGTGTAGTGCATCTTAAGGGAACACTTTATATTCATACAACAGTTTTCAGTTTATTTTGACACTACAGGTTTAAAGTGAGGTGAAAATTATTTTCAGTGAATATAAGAAAAGTGTAAGTAAATCTGCAACATGTGGTTAATTTCCTCCAAATCCAAATAGTTCACTCAATACTAACTGCAATAGAAGAAAAATATACCTTTATTCTTCTTTCAGTACATAATTCCATTACTTGCCCAGGAACATGATAAAGTAGAATTTTCTTAAGTGATCTTTGAGAATGAGTGGAAAGTAAGCAGATTTTTCCATGTGTCCTGTAATGTCTTTCTTTCCCAACATTTCGGCATCCTCAGTACAAAAGTTGAGTTACCCGTTTTGATTGCAGTATTTCCACGCACACTTTTTCC
>PPHD01001065.1:0-47902 GCA_002909625.1 Bambusicola thoracicus | reverse complement strand
TACAGCAATATTTCATTCCTTGAAAATCACTTAGGTGAGAGATTAGCTAAACTGGAGTAAGAGGAGAACAATGGGAATCATTCGTTTCCTCTGAAACACCCTCATACAATAGAGGAAAGCATTTTCATGCTTAACTAGAAATATCCCAGACCTGGATAAAGGCTAATATGCTGTAACTGGAACTTATTTAGGTATCACTATGTGTTAATTTACACCATCTTGCCAGTATGCCTTTTGTGATTCTTATGTCCTTATTGAACCATGCCAATTGCAAAAGTGCCTCTTTCTGAGAGTTTAGGAGATGTTACTGAACATGTGAACTGCCTATTGCACTTAATTAAGTCTCCCTCTATGAAAAGCATAGAATGTGCTCTTTGTTGATTTACCTCTTTCTATGTACAACTAAACATTTGCAATCAGGTGTACAAGCAACAGCAACAGAGATGTTCAACTGCAGCCCCACTGACCATTTACATTCTCCTACCAATCGCTAGGAAAAGGAATGTAACATACTATATTTTACATTTGTGGGATATGAATTTGATATTTCTTCATCTCCAGGATGGGAAAAATAACAAAACAGAGAACCAGAACAGATGTCAAGTTCCCAAAGTTAATCACACTGAGTGCACAAAGCTCTTTCAAGTTAAGCAGAATTTTCATGTATGGTTTTCGCTCTTAGCGATGATCGAGATAAAAATGAAAATAGCCATTTAACAGAGAAAACCTGCACATTTCTCGTGTGAAACATGCAGTCATGGTGAAGGGCTCACTTTCAGCTTTTCTTTTTAAATTTATATCCTGAAACCACAGATGAATTTAGCCTTCAGCAAATTAGCAACTTCCAGTGGGAAAAGAGCCTGTCTGAAACACAGATGCTTTTCAGAACAGACCAAACTGATCATCAATGCCACGGACTCAAGTTCCTTAATTCTTGAGGAAAGCTATGAATGGCCTAACAACTGCTAATGGCTTACAGGAGGACTTAAGCGAGGCACAATGAAGCACGATGAGGACAGAAGGTATCCTCCCATACATGCTTCAGCCCCAGGGGGAGCTCGGAGAAAGCAATCCCATGGAAAAGCAAACGAAATCAGGTGGATAACTTCCAGGTTGCCAAGAGACTACCCAGATATGCTACCTATTTAGCAGTTCATTAACAAATAGAGATTAATGAAAACAAGAGGTGCTTTTTCCACACTAAAGCCACCTAATAGATATCACACAGAACCAAACCCCAGGGGAGCATGCACTCTTCAAGTGAAACACTATCCTAAAAGTATTCCTTGTACCCCATAGCCCACACACAGGTCCCAGCAGCCTGACAAGCCCCCTTCTAAGATCTAGAGGAGCACTTCTGCAGTCCTCAGCAGCACTCCCTACAACCCTTCCTCTCAGACCAGAGTGACGTAACCACGGCTATCACACCCCTCCAACATCCTTTGAGGTAAGCAGCGACAGCAATACCAGCAACCACAAATCACAAATACCAGGCCACCAACTTATACCAAATGCCACCCTCCAAAAAAATCCTTACCTCATACACCAGCCATTACAGCACAAGACTGCTCAGAACAACGGATGCCTTTTGTATTATCAAGTCAGTCACATAATATATATTTTTTTGAAGTTATGTGAGTCAAGTCCCAAAAGTAAGGAGGGCCTCCTTTCACTTACCCAAATCTTTCACCACAGGAGATGGTAGGACTTCCTCCTGGATTATCACGACTCAGCTCAGACAGCCCCCAGCATACACCGAGCTTCACTAAATTAGCCGCTAATAAAGCATCATCTGCTCTCACCTTCCCCATGCTGCAGAAGTAGCTCTAGCTTTCCTGATATCGACTAAACCTGCTAATGACCTCCCGCTAATGATATCTGCCAATGACCCCTGGAGATGTAAGCTAATGATATCTACTAACATACTGCAATTGAACTGCATCTTCAGCTCATTAAAGGCCAAAGTCCACTAACTTTACTGCCCTTAAGTATAGCATTGGTCTGCCTACTCTCCCTGGTATTAGCAGAAGAACTTGCAGAACAAAAGCACTTTGCAAGAAAAAGGCAACAGGAGGCACCTGTAGATGAAACACAAGGTTAGCCTTTCCCACCTGTGTTGCTCTCTGGAGGTGCCTTACAAAAGGAAAAGATCCTTGGATTTGCTCAGGGAAAGAGAAGCCCCAGTTTGATCTGTTCTCTATCACGTGTATCTTGTGAGATGACTAGAGCTGTCACTCTTTGTACCAACTTAGATTCTCCAACTGAGGATAATATCTTGTCAAAAGTATATGGTGTTCTGTGAATGTGAGATGCAATCAGTAACAAATCCCTGTCTAGTGAAGGAAACAAGGACCTATGTGGTGGAGAAGAATTGTTCTGATGGAGCCATTTTTTGTTAGTATTTAGTATGCTAGACAGAACCCTTACTAACTGTGGTGATCAGACTTTTTAATTGTTACAAGGAGAATTTATTTTAAGACTGAAAGTCAGTGGAATAGTGGGAAGAGCCAGTATAGTACAGTCATACTGAAAGCTTATCAAAAAGCTGTCATAGTTCCATGACAAAGTGGGCTTCTTCCCAATCCAAGTGAATTTCAGGACAATTCTTCTTGAATATCCTGTTGGTTTCTGAGTCACTCAATCACTGGAAGATTTAGCCCGTGCCTCAGGGTGTTCTTGGAGCTGGGCAGGGTGCAGGGAAGATCATCACCTTTGGATCTATCACAGCTACATTCAGTGGAGTCCCTCAGTCAGAAGCTGATGCTGTCCTTAGTGTGGCAATTACAGCAAACTGCAATCACTGGTAGTGATTAATAACCACTGGTAGTGGTTAATACCTGTAGCTGCAGACAAAACACCCTTTCCTACCCCTACTTTTGGAGGTATCAGTCTGCAGGCCTCAGCAAATCCAAGGAGCCAGACATCCCAGAGCAGAAGCCTCCAAAAACAACTTCAGTGAGCAGAAGAATAAAGTATTATGGAATTATTTAATTTCTATGAATTCACAGCATTGAAAACACACGGAAATGGGAGTTTTCCTCTCACTTAGTCTTTATGTTCTGCTTTTTTCATTGACTTTGCCCTATGCTTTTCTGATCCTAAACAGCCAGGTGACTGAGACTACTTCCTAACTTTCTCCTAACGAGAAAATGAGATCACAGGGGGCTCTACTCTCCAAAGACAAACATGGCTGGCCAGTCACATAGATAGGATATAAGTAAAGAGGGAGCAAGGGTATTTATTTTGAGATGTATCAGGAAAAAGGGGGGGTCGGGGAGGGACCCAGAGGGTCCTCAAAACAGATATTTACTATGTTCTCCTGCCATAAGCAATCCTGCAGCCCTGCCCTGAGATCCCAGCACCACTATACAGCTAATATTGCTTGATTATCTATGTACCACCACAACCTCAGCCTCCCAAGAACTGAAATCGAGTTTTCTATTCTTAGCTCATGGTAATTTAAACTCATTATGGAGGTGCTTGTGTTCCATGTGCACAAGAGGTAAAGGAAGCAATATAACTTTAATGAACAGCTGACAGAGCATCCACAACAGGCTCTGTAGGCAAAAGAAAAAAAAATCTTTTCTCAGATGTTGCCTTGATTTCTATCCCACAGGTCTAAATAGGTAGGGCTGTCTGTATGTTTTATGAAGATGTTCATACACACATGCTTAATGGAAGCAAACACAATATGTTATATAAGAGCAGGTAGCCTGTAAGGCACAACAACCCAAATTAGGGAACAGAGAGAAAAGAAAGGTATTAACCTAGATTCAGGATAAACAATGGTAAATCATTTAAAATATTACTCAGCTTAAACTAGGAAGCCATAGAGGTTTCCTTCCTACATAAATAAATGTCTTAAGTGTCTCACGTAGACTGAAGAAAATGGATGGATGCAGATGTAACTGCCAGAAGCAATAAGTAGAGGAATAACTGCAAAGCACTCTGCATTCTTTCTGATAAATGTTTGTATGCCCCAGCATATTGATTGGGTGTTGCTTTTCTTTCACTGCCGTTCA
The DNA here is from genome assembly GCA_002909625.1 of Bambusicola thoracicus. Taxonomy (NCBI): domain Eukaryota; kingdom Metazoa; phylum Chordata; class Aves; order Galliformes; family Phasianidae; genus Bambusicola; species Bambusicola thoracicus. The sequence goes on along the minus strand of PPHD01001065.1, from coordinate 43,880 downwards.
TTAAGGTCCTAATTAAAACATGTGGCCAAATCCTGCAACCCCTCAGAGGCAGTGGTTGCATTTCCTAAGCAAAGAGTTCAAGAAGAACATGAGGTAGGCAGAAAGTGCACATTTGGAGCTACAGATCAAGGGAAACATCATCTGGCAATGACACCAACCTAAACTAACACCTTACAAAAAGATTATATGGATGGTGACCTACCTGCATCCAGGGCTCCTCCTGCTATGAGCTGCAGAAAAGCGTTCACCTCCAGCAGAGAAAGACAGTATTTGGAAGCAGCTATGGCAGAGATCTGCCTTCTCAGCCTTAGAATTAGTCCTACTAACTATTATGAATTCCCATCTTATAAAATACTCGCACAAACATGTTCAGGAGCTCGTGCAACTAGCCAAAATTTGGTCTATGTTTAAATAACACTGGAAATTATTATATGTCATCCAGTAGCTTCAAAACAAAACAGTTTTTCATTTACTTATTTTTCCATAAAACAATATTTTTCCTGTGTTTTTCACATAGTTCTCAGTTTTCCTTTGGCACACACTCATCATTCTTTCCAATGAGGAAAGCACAGAGGAAGGAAGAGTGAGGAGAGAAAACATCTACTTAGGATAAAGGGAAGAAAAAAATTGACATATCATCTATTGGGTTTACGATTTCAAAATAAAAGGAATATAATTTTGAAGATGTCTCTGAAAAAACTCTAACACTGGTACATAATTAAAATTCAGAAAGTGTTTAAACATAATATTGCAGTAGCTTAGAACCTTCTGTCAATAATTACCTATGGAACAACACTGAACATCTCTGCCTGGTCAGAAAGTGTCCAGGTTAAGTTGATGAGAGACATTTCCCTTTTCATTTGAGAGAAGGACTCTCATGTGATAGTAAATAGATAACTAATTTTGTAGCATCTGGTAACTATCAGACCACAAATTTGGAGTGCATTTATTATCAGTTAGGTAACAAAATTATCTAATATTATATATAATTATTTAACTGTATATAATAAAAAATAATAAAATTGCCTAATTGTATGGAATCAGGTTTTTAAATTATTTCAATGTATTTCTGGACAAAAGTATGCTAGAGGCAGTAAAGTCTCATCACTTATCTGAAGCATTTTCTGTTCTTCCTTTTAAATATCTGAGACAAACAAACACTCCAGAATGACAACAAAGTTGTTTTTGGAATCTCCTGCTCTGTGTTGGAAAAGTTATGATGCCAACTATTCTGTTCACTCACACTCCTTATCTGAGTAGGGAATTTCAGTGGTGTTGGTAGAAGTACTGGCTTGAGTCCACAGATGCTTAGGTTAACATCTAAGGATGACACCTGAAGACTTTTCAAAAAGCTGTCATTAACTTTTTATAACTGTATTTCCTTCTGCCTAAACTGACACTGAAGATTCAGTTGGGGCAGGGAGAGGAATAGGGTAAAGAACAGTGAGAAAATGATAAGCGAATCCAGTTTATCATTTTGGCTTAGCCAGTAAGACCTTCCTTATCATCTGCAGCACTGAGCATACTTCCAAAGGCTTTATTTCTGTCATTCTGTGAACTGAGACAATAAGATGAACCCATAAAAACAAAAGTGTGGACAATCTTCTTTCATTACCTGTCATCCACTCAGTGCTCTGATATCTGAGAAACACAGAAAACTATTTCCACATAATAGAGGAGATGTAAACTTCGTTCTCTGGTACCGGACCTGCAGGTTGCTGTGTTTGTCACTGGACAGTTTTCCAGGGAGCTGCTATGCAGCTGTTGCACTGCAGAACTGGGTATGTACTGTTGTTCCCCATCCCATCTCTCCTCCCACCCTTTATTTCAACTCTGGAGAAAAGTCAGAGGATAACAGCAAGAATAAGACTGACCACACTGCTTGGCTGTTATAGCCTCCTAGGAAGATTTCTGTCATACCTACTGCAGAAGGACAATCTTTAAAACTGTTTACAAATACAGCAGCCAAAGACAGTGGTGGTTACAAGTCAGGAATGCAGAGATAAAAGACAGACCCAGGGACCTACCGTGATTCTTGCGCACTGGTCCAAAAGAGAGATCCTGAGCTGCTGACTCCTTCTATTTCAGAAGGTGTTCTGATGAAAGAGCTTTTCTTCAGTATCAGTTATAGCACAGGTCTGCTCCATATGGCTGTACCCTTGCCTTCAAGTTTTCAGATACTGACCTCAGGGAATTTCCTTTGTCCTTGAGACACAGTCAGGCTCTGACTGGACAGTCAGTTCAGGCAAAGCTTGTGAAAGTTTCCTTCTTTGAACAGGAATGAAGGACAAGGCAGTTGATTTCTTATTTTCTCTTTGGGTCAGAGATCTTCTGATAAGACCATTACAGTAATAAGAGCTTGCATGCAGATCACTCAGCCCAGCACTGCAGTCACTCATTGCTTTGGTCAAACATGTTCTCAAATATCCTTGCAGAGGTACATGGTGAACTGCTCAAACCCAGTCCTCGATCCCACTCTATGCTTACTCACACGAGTGAGGAAAAATCTAGATACGGGTAAGAACAGAGTCCAAGCTTCTCTTCATGGCCCAGCTCAAATCTCATGCTCCCAAGCAAGTTCACATTTCATTTTTTCCTGAGTATTAGCGTGTCTGGTCCAAATTTTTGCCTTCCCCTTAAAGTAACCTCAGTTGGGGTAATCAGACTGCATTTGCAAGCCATAAGGAAGGTCAGTGACACATACTTAAAAACCTATTTTTGAATGTCTGGCTCCAGACTTTTATCTCTTGAAATTCCCTTCATGGCTTTCTATGGCTCCAATCAAACTCCCATTGATTTCCTCAAGAATTGGATTGAGACTTCTGTGGTGCCTGCCAAAATAAAAAAGCAGAATGTAGTCAAATGTATGCATTCAGGGGAGATGCAATAAAACCTGTTTAGATGAAAATGTGGTTCTACTCTGAAGATTGTGTCTGTCAATTGGATTGTGCCTTTCCTTGGTTGACTCTTAATCACTTTCTTATCATCAATGCCAAGTTTAATATCTTAAAATTTGGATTTTTTTCCTGAGCTACAGTTCTCCAAAATCAATCTGGGATTAGAACAGGAAGCTCGGTCTGGTGGGTGAGACAACAGAGTAGCATTCACTTCCATTTCTGCCACAGACACCCACCACTACCTTCCGCAAATATATCGAGGGAGTGATTTTCAAAGGCGTTCTGTTTTGGCCTGACTCTTCTCCCTAAGAAGCGGTTCGGGTCTAATAGCCTCAATCTTCATTGAGTCCTCTGTGAAGACATCAGACTGGGACAGGAGCAAGGGTACACCATGACTGCTATTCTATTTCCAACTTTATCAAGCCAAGGAAGTTTACAAACATAAGAACTGAACTTCTTAGGAGTGCTTCTTTGACAGTTATGTGGCCTGAATTTCTGACAATATGTTATTTAATAAATCATCATACTGAAATCAAACAAATAATTCAGTCTGATCTAAAAATATTATTGAGCTCACACGTTTCCTTCTATATTGGGAGGAAAAAATGCTTTTTCTCATAATATGACAAAATACACAGCTGCTAAATAAGTTCCAATTTTCCAGACATATATGCATTTCAGTATAATATTAAGACAATATACCCCAACTATATCCAGCAGTAGTGTAAAATATGACCTTGGGCAAATCACTTTTTTTCTTAGCAAATCCATTTTCTTCCTTCCCTCTTTCCCAGTTTCATCCAGATAGCTGCAAGCACTCTGGGGCAGTGACTGCCCTTCCCTTATTGTTCCTGCCAGTGTGGTCCCTCATCTTGAAATGAGATTCCAGATGCAATTGTGATGCAAACAAAGGGATGATTACTCTGAATGTATTCTACATAAAGCAATTAAAGGAAAATCTAATATCTGGAAATATTTCTACTTGCTTGAGAGTATCATGGGCACTAGGAAAAAAATGAATTTCTGTTATAACCAACTTGGAAGAAATCCATTCAAAAATTTTTTATGTCCTTTTCTGTTTTAAGTTTACAAAGAATTGGAACTAAACACATGCCTCAAGAAGAAATCCCTTTCTTTCTCCCTCCAGCTATCACACTGAACTGAAATAAAACAGATGTGCTCAAACAAAAAAATCTGTGCTTACTTGTTATGTTTTTCCTCACCCTTATTACCAACACATATGATTTGCACCAATACAGGTAAAAGCAAGGAAGCAAGGAGTATTCTTCAGAAGTTTCCCATTGCTATATTCTGCCAATACCTGCTGTGAGTGAATTCCTATAAGTAATAAGTTTCTTGTGTTAGTTGTCGGATCCCAGCTGCATAAAAGGAAAACTCAAAACTCAGGAATTCTTAAGAGATTAAACAACAACAACAACAAAAATAACCAATACTAAAAACCCTAAAACCCCCTAAAAAACCCAAAAACTTCAAATCCAAATCAAAAACATACAAATTCACATAGAGATGAATAATTTCAAGTTTATGGTCAATGAATATTTATTGCATGAAGACAAAAATGTGCTCCTTAAAAAAATGCCAGTTTTGATACAGATATATAAAGTACTGTTTAAAGCTTCATTCAAATACCCTTTCAGAAATAAGTTCTCAGGATGGAGTTTCATAGTTTCACCATTACATTAAGAAAAATAAGTTGTTTGTAGAACACTACGCAGTTCATAAGTTACCAGTTATAAACTAATCCTTGATATCCAGTCCAAATCCTAAGGGAGGCTTCAAGGCAGCCACTTCTTTTTGGCAATGCAGTGATGAAAGATATATTGCTGAAAACCATAAAGCCTTGGGAAAAAATTTAGCAAACTATCTACGCAGGAATGAAATGTTGAGAGCTTGGCTCATCAGCTGGAGCTTTCTGGAGAAGGGAGGGCTGCAAATATTTTTCTACAGGTTAACTAAGTAGTCTTGAAAACAAAGAAAAATGCTGCATGCAAAGTGTTTTAAAATCTTGTCTTTCACAGGGTGTTGCTTTCCAGGGATGTGAGAGGATTAGGAGCAAAAGAAAAGCAAACTGCATTTTTAAAGTTTTTTGTGGACACTATTTTTTCAAGTGAGGTTTGCATTCAGAAAATACATGCTTACAGATTTCCAGGAACTTCGTTAGGAGAGATCGCCACTAGCAGAAAAAATGATACACAAAGAACACGTATGTGACACTGTGCTCACTGCCTCTCACAGCACTAATCTATGCCAGTGAAAACAGAGGAAGTTTGCTCTTCCAGAGCACAGAGGATTGCACCAGAACAAGCTGCTGCTTCCCTCGTTTCTTATCAAGGCAGAGCTCTGGACAAAATAAAGCCCGCAGGATTTAGTGATGCAGCAAGATGCTCCCTCGGCATCAACTGTGGAGAAGCCAAGGCATTTTAATGAGAACATCTTAGGGTATGTGGCTTCATCACAAGTCATTTTATAAACCAGTAAGACTCTCCCAGACATAAAGGACGGTAGTAAACAAGGTTTTCTAAATCTTTTCTACTAGATGAAAAAGGCTTAATTACCATCTCTGATATTAGGAAAGTAACTCCTTGAAAAATCCCATTTCACACAGCCGAGGCTGCAGATTCGGCAGGGCCTGAGTCAGCTCGCGCCTCTCATTTTTCCCAAGCCTCTGTGCATCTATTTAGTGGCACCACCAAGCCCTGGGGCCCAGTGGGTTGTCCTGCAGCAGAAGGGCAGCAGTGGCATTGGCACTAGTGCAGTGTCTGGCACATGGTGCAATGTCTGTACCTCCAGTGCAGCCATGCTGCGATCTCCTTTCCTGGTGATGTCCCACCACGGAAAAAACTAACTGCAGCTGGCTAAGCTGGGACCTTATTTCTGAACAGACCAAACTAAACTCATGTGCTCTTCATGAGGATCTCCTCACTGTGGCTGTGATGTAATACAAATGGTCATATAACAGAGACTCACGCTTTGGCGTCAAATATAAACACTGGAAGTGACATGATAATTTTGTCATGTCAGCACCTCAGCCAAGCATCAGAAGGAACCAAGATCCTGAAATTGTGCAGCTCCAGAAGCTGGAGATCCTGGAGAGAGATCTGAAGTTTATAGCAGAATGGGTTGTGTACACAACTTACTTACACAAGATGATTTATTTTTAATTTCAGACTAATTCTTGGAAAGCCTTCAGAAAGCATTTGATATTTTTGGCAAAATCCTGGTCCCACTGAAGTCAATAACAAATAGCCCATGACTTCAGTGAGACCATGCTTTAAGGCTTTGTTCCTCTCATCTCAATACAATAGCACTTCTGCCAATTGCAGTAACAACTTCTAGTTGCAGTGTCTCTGAAAGGAGATATTATTAACAGAAGAATCTTCTTAGTGGGTTCATTAAATGATTGCACTGAAGAAAGTTTGATATTATTCAGTGGCCACATCCTTCTGGAGGCATACTCAGTGGCAGTTAGGAACATGTGTTTTTCATAAATTTCTCATTCAGAAACAAAGACTGACAGTAAAACCCCAAAGCTTTGATATTTATATAAATTGCTAAATGGTTGCACTGGAGAGTACATTTCAATTAATGTGTCACAGTGCATCACAGTTGTTTTAAAGTTTGCCGACTCAACAGACTCTTTAGGTCCATCTAAGTAGTTGAGGTTTGCTCTAAGTTTCTTAGATAGAAAACAGTTTGCTTCAGTGAGCGCTCTCTAACAAGTCAAGATTTTTCTTTAGGTCAAAGTGAACTTGGATCCAGAATACACAATAACATTAGCATTATTTCCACCCTATTACCTGTCTCAAAGCTATGCCATAATTCCTTCTTGGGTTTTATGTTAGCACTATATTCCAGTAAAGCCCTCTAGTAAGAATTTATAGAGATTACCTATTAACCAAACACAACTTTGCCCATTTGTGTGTTACCTCTTTTGTTTCTTACGTACTCTGCTGCCGCCTCTAGGACAACATTATAAAAATTGATTTTGCTCTACAGCAAGAGGTGAAAGTTACTTCTGTACCTCAAATAATACTATTGGAGAAATATGAGACAATTCTCTCTGCGCTTTGTTAATTTTGAAAACTCGAATGAAAAATGGAGAGAAAATATGTACAGTTAATGAAAATTGGATATTCCCAGCAAAGACACAACAATTTCAATTCACTGCCTTTTCTAGATTTTTCTATTCTAGCGAGTTCTTGGGTTTGGGGGCAAATAAGAAAACTCTCTTTTAAACTTTTAATTTTTCAACAGATCCAAGAGTCGGGTAGATTAGTGTGTATGAAATACCCATTAAATGTCAGAATTTGCCTGCAAGGTGGGAACCAGATAATGTACTCTGGTTCTAAACCTTTCACTCTTCCAGGAATACATCAAAATGCATTGACCAGTTCACATCCCAAAGGGCGCTTATTCATGGAGAGATTACAGCGTATTTCCTGACATTGATTGTACTGGGTTGGGGGCTGCTAATCTCAGAGAGGAAGAATGGTTGTCCTTGAGCAAGAGGAAAGCTGTGTGTGTCATCCCACACTCCTGTCACCAGCCTGCACAGGTGACCTGGAGCAGATCCCGGTGGGCAGTGATCACTGGCTAACATGTGCCTTTGCCAGCATATCTTTCGTAATTCTCAGGAGACCTAAGTTAAAGAAAATTGGATAAACAGTAAGATAGAGCTATAAAAAGGTCAATTTGGACTTGGAATTAACTAGCAAAGAGCTCATGCTACGCAATGCAATTCTCATTTCCCTGTAGTATTTAAATAAAATGACTAATAACTGTGAGAAAAGCTGCTTTCGGTTTGTGAGATTGCCATCTCCATGGCCCCACTGGGCTGCAGAAGAACTTCAGTCACCTGCCTGGCTGCTCTAGACTATCAGGATTTTGCCTTCCTGTTATAATGTACCATTAGGCAAATAATGAGCAAAAATGACTAAGAAGGAAAACAACAACAAACACAAACCTTGCTTACAACATTTTGAAAATATCTTATTTAGAACAGGCAAATACACAATATTCACAGTCAAATGTGAATTGATGCTTCAGTCTCTCTTCCTCCAAAGTCACAGCCAGCAACAGTTCCTGCCTAATTTCATTACCATATTAATACACTCTCACTATATTGACTTCTCTGCAAAAAACGCCCACTAATTAGTAAGACTGACTAAAACAGAAATACATGTATAAACAGCTTCCCTCATCTACTTGTGCTTCACCTGCCAGCCTTTTTTGCCCTTCAGATGCTGATATTTTCCTGATTCAAGCTCAGCTTGTCTCCACCAGTAGTGCTTGCAGCCTTTCTGACCTTCTGTCTGGTCTTCCAAATGTACCTGAGCCTCCCCAGCATTCCTCTTATCTCACGTACATGTCACTGCCATTTCTGTTTATTAGATGGTGAGACAAATATACATATATTCTTTTTGGTTGTTAACCTTCAGTACGTTAGACCCTCAGTGAGACCATGGCCAAAGCACACTGGAATCTATGAGAATTACTTCCTGGTCTCTACTGAGGTTTAGATCAGTCACTTACAGACACACAAGGTTACCATGCTTTGCTCACGTGGGAAATAAGGCAAAATAATGACAAGACAACACAAAACGAAGATCCCAGTGAAGACAGTGAGCATTTTGTTGCTGACTTTGCTCATGCCAGAATCTCATTCTGCTCAAATTTTATAGGCAAAGTCCGCTTTTCTTGTACAGAAAGCAGAATGACTGAGGCACTGCTACAACCAGCTTTTCCCAAAGGAAAACAAATGGCTTATTGAATCCTACTTCCTTCAACATTAAAAACAGAAACACGCATAAATCACGTTAACTGAAAAAGTGCGCAACACCTTCAAGCTTTTTTCACTGTTATCCAACAAATATTTCCTACATACCTTGCTCTTATTTGAGAAATGCTAAAACTCTTCATTTAAGTCTGAATAAATAAACTGCAACCATCAGAAAATGATTATGGATTGCTATGCCAGAACTCAGTGTTTTGCAGTCACTCCACAACAAAAGATTGCTTATGGGCTGTTTTGTTTGCTTTCTCATTATTATTTTGAAGGAGGGAATAATTTCTGAAGTCACATGGAAAAATTTTGATTAAAAGTATATTTATACAAATGAGTATTTTCCCAAATAATGATGCCTTCTGAATAGGGGTGAGTCCATTTTGGTTTGGATGTTTTATTTCTTTATTTTACAACTAGGGATTTTGTTCAGAGTTTTCCCATTACACTAAATAGTGATACATGAGCAGTATGAAAAATGAAAGCTGGCAGAAGCAGTTGAAGAAAAAGAAATCTCCATAGGAGCCTGGAAACAAAACTACAGTTGCTGTGAGTGATGAATGCAGAACAGCATTTTTTTCGAATATGAGCCTTTGAAAAATGCATATTTGAGACGAACATCTTAAAATGCTTCACGCATGAAATATACATTTTCCCTTATTTAAAAATTATTAAAAAATCTAAGCTTTAGGCATCTTACACTTTTACCTACTAATGGGAATTATTAGTATCATTCCATTTTTATGCAAAGACTTTAAAGAAAGTTAATATTATAGCAAGAGAAATGCAGAGCAAGAAGGAAGTCACCTCCAATTCTATTCCCAAGTCTCCCACAGGAAAGAGCAACCCAATGGTCTCTTTCAAGATGCAAAGATGGAAAGAGGTATTAACAAGCAGAGGAGGCAAACAGGAGCCAGGATTCTTCGGTCAGATTTTGTACATTCATTTTTGAAGTGGGAATAGAAACAACTTGCATCCCCTGAGCATTGCTAAAGACTTAATTATGTTTTTTTTTTTTTCTTTTTATGATGCTTCAATTATACTTGCATGGAACGATAACTGCATATTGCCACACACACACAATTATTCATTTGTAGTCTAGTAACACAAGTCGTCTTATCCTCTGAGAAATGATAGGCCCCACCCTACAGAGATTACAATAATAATAATAATTCATTGTTGTTAAAAAGTAAGATAATCATATCTACCAGATGGGCAATTTGTAGGAAGCTATTTGTTGCTTTTGCTACAGGAATGCTTTCATTTGTACATACATAAATGCTAGTTTGTGCAAAATGCCAGTAGATGGAGCTAAAGAATGTAGGCACATTCTTAGGTTTTTGGGGGTCCACGGAAGATGGAGAGAATGTTCCCTTCTGCTTTGTAATTTGTACCAAGATAACAGCACAGCTCAGATGCCATGGAGGCTGAAACTGAACTCCAGCCCTAATTACACTGCCAGACTTGGTATTGATTCCCAGTTACTGTGGAGCATCAGCTCTGCTAGGAACCAGTACATCATCACACATCCTGCAAGACTGCTGGAATCTTTATTCTTCTCTTGACTGCCATAGCCTTCTTCCACTGCTCATGCATCTTACATCTACTGTGAGGACAGGAACTAGGTGCACAAAATGCAGATGTAGATGCCTGGGAGTGAACTAGGGAAGGGATGGGGGCAAGCTGGGGGACATCTGCCATCATGGATCCTTGTAGTATTCATCCTCTGGAATACCTATGGCATAATTATTTGGGATTTGTATCCAAAAAATGTCCAAGTAAAACCTGACAAAAAAGAAAATACTGGAGCAACAACATTGGTGCCAAAGAGCTTGGGGGCCTGGGGACCACCTTTGGCGCAGCTGGGCTGGAGCTGTGGCTGTGCCGTATGAAGGGCAAATAAAAAGCCCTGGAGCTGCTGTTGCCTGAGGTTGATAAAACAAAACCAATGCTAATATTCATTTTTGCTTGGGGTGAATTGCTTTACCTTTTTTTGCCATCTGCTTAGAGAGAAATAAATGCATGCAAACTGCTTGTTTCTGTCCCCATAGTGAAGGTTTCTGCCCCTGGAGTCATATCATGGTCATGCACAAGTTCATGTGACATTCAGCACCACTTACAGGAAAGAAGCCAGCATCTGCAGAGCAAGAAGAGGTGTTGAGGGTGCAGTGTGGGTGGCAGGAATACACCAGGAAGCCCACGCAGAGGGGGCTGAAGGCTGTGAGGAAAAATTCCAATCCACAGTCAGTTCATGCTCACCTCCTGCCCTTATCATTGTCCTTTATGCCTACCATAAGCATCAGCTTAGTCACACAAAGCGCTTGTGTGCCTCCTGCCAGCTAAGCAAGGGTAAGAAACCTGGGTGGAGGAAAGATTTTTAACTGGTATTTTTGGTCTGACTGCTGGAGGGGGATCAGGATAAAGTCTCCTGGCATTAGCTGCATGAAAGTTACTCTTGCTGCTGTGTGCTGACCCAGCTGATAGTTCTGCATAAGCCAAGAGTTTATTCATAGTTATAAATACATATTCAAACTTCAGTGGGCTTAAATCAAGCCACAAATGACTACTAAGCAAGGAAAGAGCAGTTTTTCCCAGAGGCAGATCTCAGGCCATGGAGGTCTTAAAAAGGCCTAAACCCAGTGCAAGAAAATCACAGGCTGCTAGGACAGAGTTTTTTTGGAGCAACAAGTACTGAAAATGAGACAGCACAGTAAAGATGGTACCTATCTAGGAAGTGGCATAATCTATTATGCCCAATAATAGATTATGGGCATAATCCTAATCTATTGGGATTGGAAGCCAGTATCATTCCTACACTTTCCTCTGGGTACCAGAAATGAAGAGAGCCAAAATCAGAAAGCTGGGTCATTTTTTTCATAGATATGTTCCTCACACTCCTTCTCCCTGAGAAGGTTTATTGAGAAATGCTCTTCCTCTTGCTATAGTGCCTGCCTTGAAGAGATAATTAAGTGACATCCTGGTAACCGCTTATGAGAACAGAGGAAGATTTTGAGTGCTGGCACATGGCACACACTTTACTACAGCAATTGTGCAAGCGCAGATTTATTGGGACGGTTAGTCAGATCAGTCCAAAGACTGTCACATCTCGTTTTCACCAGTGTCATGTAATTAATCTTCCCTTGACTTAGAGTCAGACCTCATCATTCTAAATACCATAATAGATTTTTAAATGAGAACATTAATAACAAGGTCTCTCTATTATTTACCTTGGCTAGAGTAATGAAAGCCAAAAAGGAGATGGCTAGTCCCAAGGGCAGGCGAGGAGAGGCGTAAGAAGGAAATGAAGGTTGCTGACCTTCCTGTAGAAGAACCCAGGAATAGGTCATGATTTGCAGAGCTTCAGTTCATCACTGAAAAAGAGGTTGTTGTAGTAATTTCTATTAAGTACTTTGGAGACACTTCCAAACGATGGTGATGAGGGCCATAGGCATACTTAGATATCTCTATTAAACAATAAAAGCATAAAGGTATAATATGTCAGTCTCATTTAAAATAAATCCACTGAACTAGAATTTTTTAAACAGTAATCAGTCTGTCCTGTTTATTTAAATGTGACAGTTTAAGAATGCTGAGTTGGTTCATTACAAATCAGCTCTAGTTTTAGGGTTGCATTACAAGAATTTAAGTAAAAAGCCAGAGGCAAGAATTTCATTTGAAAAGACTTCAGAAAGCTGTGAGAATATGATATTTTGAATCTCATCTGAATCTTTATTCTTTCAATCTGAAATGTATGCAGAACACAGATATTTCTACAGACATGGGAACACAGTACATTGGGCAATAATATCATGACACCTTCGTCATGTAACAAATCAGAACAGGAGCAGTATATTAAACCAGCCTCTTGACAAACACTGAGTGACTAAGGCCATGGAAAAAAGCTTGGCTAGCTTCCTCAAAATTACAGTGTTAGAACCGGAAACTTGCGCTAATTTTCTACCACTGAATCCATTAAAATGAACAGGCTAATAAGGAATGCATTTCATAGTTTAGTCCCAATTATTCAAACACCACAGAGGACACTGAGGGAATACAGATTATCATGATTTCATGCAATCAATTGATGTTTCAGGGAAACACAGAAACGGGGTCACAACTAGAGCTCCTCCAGGAAATGAGAGAGATTTGTCTTCCTGCTGTGCATCAAACTGGGCAATAAGAGGAAAGAGAAAGTAGAATTTGGGAAATGGGGTTTGATGGTGTAGTCATTGGAGGAAGCTGTCCTCCAGCTCTCCTCTGAAAGGCTTCAAACTCACTCCAGAACATGAAGTAGCAAGTGGAGAAGATTAGGCCTGCTCCACCAAACATTTTATTTTTGACACCTTTTTACCAAAGGTTACCTTATCTAGATAGAAGCACCTGAGACAGATTTGCTTACACATTAGTATGGGTTGGGTTATCCTTCCTGTGAGTACTGGGCAAACAGAGAGAAAAATCTTGCTGCAGAAGAAATTTATAGAAGCCGTTTACTGAAGTTTTATAGTTGTTTGTTGAACTTCTATTATTTATTGATGTTGTCAGAAGTAGCAAAAATACTACTGGTACTACGCAGAATCTTATTCAGAGGTCTGGACCCATTGAGGGCAGGTGCCTAATACACAACAGAAAGCTATTCCTTGCTCCTGCTTAACAGCTCAAAGGAAAATGCACCTGAATGACTATAAAAATAGAGAATAGTGGCTGGCTGCAAACAGATTACAGCACAAATGCAGGACCAGAGCAAAAAGTTTGATAAATGGAGTGAAGTACAGTGCACAGGGAAAATCTCTGACTAGAGTTATCAGGAAGGAAGGCTCGTGCACACAGGCTGTGCAGTCATTTTTGGAGGTATACGAAGTCAAACTTTTAAGAGATTCAGAAAATATTTGCAGGGTAATGTATTGATCATGCTGACTTTTTAGTGGAGAGTCCTTTAGATGAGGCAGAAAATACCCGAGTGTTTTATGGTTGTACACAACCTTCAGAGTTCATTTGGTTTTGTTTTGGTGTTATATACTTTAATAACCATGACAGCAGTACCAGAGCTGGGAAAAATCAGAAAAGGTGACATAAAATATAGCCAGTCAAAATGACACACTTTTCTTTTATTGTTTCAAGTGGCAAACTCAATTCGAGAGCTTTGGGGGGTACTATTCTTAATTTATAACAAAAGAAGTTGAAAATGATGAATACTATAAATCACTGTATTCCAGAATGGCACCTTGAAATGTTAGAAGTATTAATCTAAAATGATATATAATATCTAGAATCTGAAATGGGTTCATATGACTTTTCTTTCTACTTCTAAAAGTTCATCGAATGGAATCTACTGTGGGACCACACGGCTTTCCATTAGAGCTAAAATTTCTTGTCTCAAATTCCATGTAATTTCAACGTTATTTCCCTTTTGTCCTGTAACTGGCTAGCAGCAATTCTCAAAGCCAAAATCTTCATAATCATATCGCCATTATGATAAACTTTTCTGAGGCATCTTTTCTCTGATGATCCCTAGAGCATTTGTAAATTAAACAGTGTTATAAAGAAGCATTCTCCTTGTCAAACCATGACAACACTGAAAGGGTCATCTTGCTGAAACAACCTATTTAGTTTCATGTCTGCTGACCAGAATGGAGAATTACACATGAAATGGAGTAAAGGAAATGACTACAAAGTATTCAGGACAGTGCTGTCTAGTATTAATGCTTGATTATCTCAGACTCTTGATTATCTCAGATTATCTCAGGAGATTTTGATAGGGAGAGAGGAATTTACTGATGTGTTTTTTAAAAAGCACTCAAACTCCCTTTCCCTCTTATCCCTAACTCAGGGATAACTATGCTAGATAGTCATACCTCAAGGGATACAAGCAGTCCTATGGAATTTCCAGTCTAAAAAGATGTAACAGTAAGAAGAGAAAAGAAGGAAAATTATCATATCTAGTCACAGACGAGGATTTGAAGCAGCCACAGATTACGTGCCATCAGGCTCACACTTATCACTGAAGGGAGAACAGGGGCACTGCAGCTCTGCTTACGCTCGTGTGCCACATACTGTCCACGCAGTGGCACGCCTGTGGCTATACCCATACCCATCTCTGCCCACTGCATAGAGTGACTCTGGTGGATCTGAGAAAGTAAGCCAAGCCCAAAACTCTTCATGGAGCCACAGCCCAACAAAATCTGCATCAAGCTCAAGTGCACCAGCTCCTCGTTTCAAAAATACATGCTCTGCTGTGAGCTGCTTTAGCTGACGTGCCCAGTTCAGAGAACTCTGGAGAAGAACGCACCCTTTTAGCTGCAGTCACACTACTGCTGCTCCTCCAGTTCATTCAGTTATAATGCATCCTAAAAGCATATTGCACACAGACACACACACACAGGGCTTTGTCTTTTAAGTGTAACCCCTCCCAAAAGTATATATATATATCAAACAGCTACAAACTTGAAGACACTCTAACAGAACACTGTTTTGTTCTTGCATGCCTTTTCCCCATAACTCTTCATAAAAGCTACTGCACACTTTTCTTCAGGCTTCTTCAGAAGGAAAAGTGGGTGGCATACCTAGGAGCAACCAGCAGAAGGAGTGGACCCATAATACTGATTTAATGAAGGCCAGAAGCGATCTCTTGCCTACACGAGCTAATTCATCACACCAGCAAGAAGAGCTGCGACTGTAGCCGTGGTAAAGCTCGGGGTGCACAAAACTGATCTCTTTGCCAAATCCCCCAAAGAGAAAAGAGTAGCTCTGGTTAACGGATCACGATAAGTTGCAATTGTCATTACCACATTTCAGTGCAACATGCTTTATTTAGCTCTTTAACCCTGGCCTATTAGTTATCAGCACAGTTGAGAATAGTTTGTATTCATCACGAGGCCTGTTTATTTTGTAACATAATCCTTTTCTGTGTCAACATGAAAGCATGGAGCGTGCAGCACTGGAAGGACAGTTCATCCAGGTCTGCAATGTTGTTCTATAAAACATGTCTCTTGATAAATGATTACTAGGATTAGATTTTATGGGCTAGATTCATAAGAAATTACAGTCTTTTTCCCATATGTTTCTTACATAATAGGAAACATGCAAAAGATACTTAAAAATGCAATTCCCAGTCATTCATTAAGTGCTCCCCTTCTCTCATGTTTCTGGGAAATAAAAGATATTTTTGTATATTTTGTGGATTTACTCATCTAGAAAGAATTTAAGCGCTACATTTTCCTGTAGCTTGAAACCAGATTTTCACCTGCTCTCCCCAACTCCCTAAGGATCATTAAAAAACAAAGTAAAACAAAAACAATACACATTTTTTGCTCTTTCATCATCTTGCTTGTACCCAGTTCCAGGAAATACTTCAGCATGTAGAAGAGAGAAAATTATACTGGAAAAGGTGGTTGCATCAACAGCTTGCATTTTCACAAGAAGCTTGTGACTCCTGCTGCAAACTTGTGACCCTCTAGTAATCAAGAGAGAATAAAGAGAAAGCTCACATGTATTTGATACTCTGCCCTAAAAATACAGCTTCTCTGACCTTTGAAGTAGGCTGGAATTAAAGGAAGTACCCAAAAAGTCATCTAAAAAATTTGTATTTCTGTTACATCTTCAGTCTGCCCTTGTGGGTATGTACTGCTCAAATAAATGGAAAAACGCGTCTTTGTGTAAACTATGCAACCACTTCATACCACTATGCAACACCAGAAGCTGTCTTCTGACAGCATTGTGCAGGCTAGTGTTAGGGGTCAGGTTAATGGAGGCAAGTCAATTCTTGGAAGTACAGATATGCAAACATGGGGATTTATTAGGGCATCTAAGAGAGAACTTAATTCTACTTTCTTAATGGGTGACAAGACACTAGCATAGCTGCCTAGAGAAGCTGTGGGTGCCCCATCCCTGGAAGCACTGAAGGCTCAGTTGGATGGGGCCCTGGGCAGCTTGAGCTGGTACGTGGCAACTAGCCCACTGCAGGGGTTGGGACTGGGTGGGCTTTAAGGTCCCATCCTATGACTGACTCTATGAAAGTCAGCAGAGGCCCTGCACCTCAGGAAGGCTTTTTTGTATTTGGGCTTTATGAAGGAGACAGTATGTTTATATTTCACTGCCTTCCCTGTGTTTAGAGATGACAATTGTCTCTCAGCAGAAGTCAAGACAGACTTCAAGAACCCCCACACACAGGCTGCTAAGCACATTTTATGTGCAGTAAGAAAGAGGTATCTGTTTGCTCTCTCCATGGTAAAAAAAAAAAAAAAAGTCTGCAATGTTCATATTAAAGCTGAACTTTTGAACCATCACTGATCATGTTAGGAATATCTTGTTCACCTATCCCTGTCCTGGAATGTTTTCCATAAAGCTTTATGATGGAACATGCAGTAAACAGAAACAATCTTTATCATTCACAATCATTTATCCTTGCTGCACCCTGGATGCTGGGCTTGCTTTCCTCTCTTCCTCCTCCATCAGACAGATACATCTAGGCAGGCTTTGATGAGCTTGGAACACTGCATCCAAACAAAGCAGTGGGAATGCACCTGAAACAAAGTCTTTCCTGCTGCTGTGAGAATGTCTTCTTTACAGCCAGGCCATCGAGTCCTTTGCATAAACAGAAAACTAAAATTGAAGCTAATGGATTTAAATGCTTTTTTTCTTAATCTGAACAGCAATGTAGCTCTTTGTCTTGTAGTTTGTTGGTTTGCATTGTATGGTTTGCATTTCCAAATGACTAGGTGAACCTATAAGCCAGTTGGATTAAAATGAGCAGGCAATAGGTAGCTCACTGTTCAACTGACTGCCTTTGGGACAGACAGAAAGGGACCAAAGGGTCATTTCAACTGTTCTACATAAAGAGCACTCTGATTTCAGCAGGATTTGGGTTCCATGAAAGGAACCATCTGGAGCCATAACAACACTTCAGGATCTCTGGAAACGCCTTGTGGGTATTCTTTGTGCTTCTGGAAATCCAATGCCATTGAGAGATTTCATAGACTTTTGTTCTTTAATGGAGAGCATGTCTGTGGTTGGCAGAGGTTTAGCAGACCCAAAGAGCAGTTAAAGCACAGTAGCTTCTGTAGCTGGTGGCACACAAGAGAGCATTGTGTCTCGGCTGTCTGGCTGTTACCAACTCCTGACACTGGACAGAGACCCATTTACGAGGAGAACTGGCCCTGTGCCAGGGGCTGTCTTGAGGCAGGAGCTCACATCTCTGGGACACTCGCTGGATGCGTTAACCATGCTGCAGCAGGAGCAAGCAAGCCATTTTTCACAGAGCATCCTACACTTTCCTCTGGGACAGGAGGACACAAGGTCCTTAACAGGAGTGATTTATGCTCTGCACATAAAGAGCTGGAGTAAAAACCTGGCGTTCTGTTACGATGGCACCCACTCCTGAATTTATCCACATCCAACATTGTTTCCATTAGAGGACATTCTAGGTTTGGCATCATTTAACAAAGAACAACTTCATTATGAAAACTCACTTGGAGTTGGAATTTACCATGTGAGTTTTTAAGCCTGGGAGCCAGCTCCCCCTTTCACCATATGTATTTTAATCAGTTATTTGTTTTCAAGTATCAGGGATCCAAAAAGGTCAGTGTTTACTTACACATCTGAGCTTTTCCGCATCTTATATTAAAACTGGGGTCATTCCAGAGTTACAGCTCTTTAAAGAGTGCCCACAAATTAGCAGCTATCTTTAACACCATTCTTCATAAAGGAGTAGGGCTGTATTTTTTATTAATACTCATGTTATTGCTAATTATGATTTTGGAGTTACAGTACACTTAAATTTTTCAGTGGTGTCTCTAAGACAAGAAAAAGAGACATTGCTACACATTTGAAAGAACAAGATGCTGTGCACATTTCAATATTCTGCTCCTGAAAAATAAAAATGTTGAATTCAAAAATCTCGTTTTCAAAGTTATTTTTTTGTGTCCTAAAGCAGGCCTGGCATTCATTAAGGATAAAATGAGTGAATTACATAAACCAACATGGTTGACAAAACCTATAGAACCTTCTCTCCCTTACAATTCTGCCTATACTCAGCATTACAGACCATAGCATTTCTTAAAAATACCTTATTTTCCTCCATTTCTGAAAGTCCATTCAAAAGAAGCCATGTCAGAGCACAGCTGCATACTTCTCATCATGTATACTTTGAACACAAGGTATACAGAAACCACAGGCACTTCACGGACAGTAATATCAGTATTTAGGGGTCCAACTGTCTACAAGCAAAGCAAGCAACAACTGCAATGCCCAGTGCTTTTATGGGTGGGAAGTCTGGTCTGAGACCACTTATCAGATACCACCAAGCCTCTGCTCAGAGCAGTGCAGTCCTTGGTTTAGGTCTATATATAATGATCTCTTTTGAAAACAAAATCTCTTTTGAAAAACAAAACAACAAAAAACAACAAAAATGCCCAGGGCACTCTCAGTAGTTAACACAGGTACAGGACCAAGTTCTCATTAAGTCATTCAGAAAACCAGGACAAGTACAGGAAGCTATTGCTGGAAATGAATTACTGACTCATTTGGCATTCTTTCCTCTAAGTCAGTTTGTGCAACGTAAAAGTTCAAGGAAGGAGGTAATGAGAACAAGGAGTGATAATGCACATCAGATTAAGTCTGTGGTAAAGGAAAAATGCAGTAGCCAAAAAGAAAACCAAACACCATTCTGGGCTTCTTGACAAAGGCAACAGCTCCTTTTCTCACACATGGATGAAGCTGCTCTTAGAAAGTTGAGTATGACTCAAGGCCTGCCTGCTGTGGAGACAGTTATCAGGCACTGCTTTCTGTGAAACCTCAAAAACTACTTCCCTCAAAGGACTTGAGAGAAAAATCAGTTCAAGTGCTTGAATTAGGAAAGTTTGGTCAAAACATCTTATTCCTCTCCTGCCCTTTGTATCTCAACATTTGTACTAGGTGCTTTCAGTAAGGCAATCACAAACATCACACATTGAGAGAGTCAAATCTATAATGTGGTTTTAGAGACCCCTATTATCTCAATACCCAAAGCCCTCAAAAGTCAAAAACAGCATTACCAACTGATATCATCGAAATGGAGACTGAAGCCAACTTGGAAACTTCAGCCACCACCTCCAAATTCAGCTGCCTTTATGGAGGCATAAAACCTACCTCCAGTACAGTACAAAAGAAAAACATATATAAGAAAATAGAGCAAGTCTTTATTCTTCTGAAAGTAAACTTTATAAGGTTTGCTTTGGCCTTTTTTAAAGGAGTTGAGAAGGATACTTTCGAAACAAAGCACTGCATTATGAACTGAGCCAGAGCTGCTCACTGCCTGCACAGTGTTACAGCTTAGTGCCCCTCCATCTCTCTTCAACAAGACATCTTCTCTAGAGACCTCATAGTGCCTATCATGCATTAGGTCAAAAGAAAAAACTTGGCCCATAAGGAGCACAGGGACATGAAGCATCCAAGCCACATCTGCCTCAAAATTCCGCTGTAGCTCACACAGATACTTGACCATATCAAAATACTTCCTACTCATTTCAGTTCAGCCCATTTAGAGATTTAGAAGTGGGTCAGCTAAATTAGAAACAAAAGCTTTGATAAGACTTCTCCCCACTGAAATTTTAGAAAACTAGAAATACTACGACTTTTACCTCCACCTAAAATTATCAATTTCGCAAAAGTTGAGTGTTGGCAGATGACTTTTGAAGGCTTGACAGTTAATGGAAAATACAAATATTGTTAGACTATGCAAATGAAGAGATCCAAGATACGATTATTAGGGCTACTGACCTCTTCTTCATCCTCTGCCTGCGTAAAGGAGGATGAATGCCATTTACTCTAGTAATGGGAGAGTCTAGTCTGTGCTTAGCCTAAGAACAGACAGCCTAGACTTCCACCTGCACTGAAAGTCAGAAGAAAATAAAAATAAGAAAACTGAAATCACAGCTTAAAAAGCCATAACAGTCTATACAAGGCATTTGTTTTTTTCCCCTGTGACAAGGATTGTTTATGTTTTACTGGCTAGCCCAGGTTGTGGTACAAAGACATAGATGTCTGAGCAGTTGGGGTGCCCTCCACATTTCCTTCTTCCCCTCTATACCGGCAGAAGGACCAGCACAACCAAAGGATATTACAAAAAGAAGAAGAATGCTCACCCATCTCCCCGGACCTAGGCTCACAGAAAAAAACTCCACAGAAAAGGGATCTCCAACAAAAGACCCTTCCTCAGCAGCAGTCAGCCCTTAAATGAGGTCTAAGAGAGGTGCAGCCAGGCTCTACCCTTTCTGGTCGTACAGATGAATTGCCTTCATCTGTGCTCCCAGGGCTGACCAGGTCCTTTCCCCAGGTGCTCCATCAGTGGTTCAGGCTGTGACTCAGCAGTTCCCATACACTCTCTCATATATCCTCCTTATTTTTGTTATCTTCCATTAATGTAGATAGATTTCAATTTACTTAACTGCAAAGAACATGAATGTAAGGGATGGAGTAATTAACACTGGTGGCGGGTGAATACAGCCATAGTTTCAGAATGTGACAATTCACTCTTACAGCACAAAATACATTAAAAAAATAAAAACAATATGCAGCATCACCCAAGACGTGATCCCATGCTGGAGTCAACATAGTATTCTGTGGGTATCTGCTATCAAACACCCCTGCCCAGCCACCAGGCATAAGGGAGCTGGAGTGACATCTAACATAACCATCTCATAAACGAGTTCTATTTTCCTTTGTGGTGGCTTTGCTTGGTGAAATGGAGGGAGGTTCTTCTGCTTATTTTATTTCTCAGTGCTCATGGAGCTTTTTGCTCTTTTTACTCAGCCAGTAAATTGACCTTTTGAATTCTGCAGCTATTCAGCAGTAAATACAGAGCAAAATCTCTCTTGGCGGGCAGTCACTTTGGATTTTCCTATATCTGTTAGCATTCCAGAATTTCATAATAGTCTTGCACCAGAGTTAGTTTAGCATATGCTAACCAAAAGCCTTGCTGCATTGCATTTTTTTGCCTATCATTTGTCATCTACAAGTAGAGTAAGAAAGAATCAACTTCCTAAAAAGAGCAGTACATACTGTGCAGAGAGCAGTAATGCTAAAGATTCACAGCAGTAAGGAAATGCAATGTAGTCTGGCAGTCTGAGCTGGGAACTCTCCAGTTCTAACGCTGCTTCCACCAGCTTCTACTTAAAACCCTTGGTTATTCAGAAACCCAGTGAAACCCAGGAGTGGGCTCATCTAGCCTTCACTAACAGCGGTGGGTCTCTTTTGGAGCTGGCTTTTCTCACTGGGTCCACCCCTGCAGCCCTCCTGCTCCCAGAACTTTGCTATATATGCACTATTCCCAATATGCAAAGTAAAGATAATGCTATTTATCCCAGGGGGAGGTTCTGAAGGCTTAGGTAATGTGCATACGCAGCTTTCGAAATATAATCCATTCCATGGTCAGACATTCCTTTGCCTTATAGAGCTGTGTGTGCACGTGCTTGGAGAGAGCTCTGAGGTGACCCCAGATGGGTATCCGTGCCCAATGGCCAACCCGTTATCAGTGAATAACTGGGAGAGGCAGAGGCAGCCAGATGTGTTACCCTGGCATGATAGCGTGTTTGATGAATAGCTGTGCACCAAGCAACATCATCCATCCCAGCCTATTAGAGCATGGAGAAAAGTGGTGAATTAACTCTGTGCTGAAATGAATGGTCGGTCCGGGTACCCTGATAAGGTGAGACACACATCCTGGTGATTAGCGAGGTCGGTACTAAAGAACATTAGGAATTCACTTCTGCTGCTCTGATTGGTAATTAAGTGACTCGTCTACTGGCCGACAGTCCTGTACGCTTCCCCAGGCAGTTGTTAGTTCTTCGAAAACCACTCCTGACAAAATGAGGTTTGCCCTTGGTACACAGATAACGAGACTCAGCTTGACAGGTGTGGCGCGATTAGCGCGCTGCTACACGCGGCTCTCTGCTGTAGCCACTCCGCAGTAAACACACTCATTACAACCCGCTGGTCCCCGGAGGCAAAGCATGTTTGACATTATTAATTGGCTTTTCTGTATAAGGAGTCAAATAGATGAAAAGGTTTATCAAGCTGAAATAATTAATTTTGCCTGAATTCGCTGACAGTTCAGTTCTCCGGCAAAAGACCATTTTAAGGAGGGTTTCTTTCTTTCTTTCTTTCTTTTTTTTTTTTTTTTTTTTTTTTTTTTTTTTTTTTTTTTTTTTTTTTTTTTTTTTTTTGAATTTCAAAGTTCGGACGACACAATAGTGGTAGAAGTGGAGCTTTTTAGTAAATTATAATTAAAGGGAATTTAATTAATTTAGACCTGAGAACAGGGTGTGTGCGGGGGGGAACTCCTATCTTTGTCTATGCAGAGGTCTAGATGGTAGAACATATCATGGCTTAATAATGCATTAATTTTAATCTAATCAAAATATAATAAAAGATGTAATTATGTTTAAAAATTATCATCCTCCAATATTGATATATTTAAACACTTAATACTTACGCTGCTTCCAGTTAGCAAAAGTTGTAATTGTTGCACTCAAATTTAGCTTATTTAATGATAGGGCTTATATTCATGAGGTTAATTGAATAAATCATTGTAATAACTAATGGCGAAACTATGATTATCTATCAAGTTCTAATTTCACTTTCAAAAGGAGAAAAAAACTCAGAAGTTATTTTTCTTGGTTTCTCTACCCAAAAGGCAGTAGATATTCTCAAAAACTTGAAGCTAATGTTTGACTTCAATCCCAGTGTCATGCTTCATCCATATTTCTAATGACACGCTCTCTGGGTTATTTAGTCTTTCCAAAGCATGCCAATGGGACTCAGCAAATCTTTTAAACCTTCCACGTTAAAACACACAGAGAAACATTGTGCAGTTGTGTGCGTTCAGTTTGTTTACAAGCCCTTCCTGACTAATGAAAACATTCACCTCATAATTACAAAGGCATAAGACCTGAAATTTCAGAGAGGTGTGGATAATATGAAAGCAAAAAAAGATACAGAAAACCCTGAAAGGGCAAGTGGGTCAGTAGCTGCTTCTGCATAGTTTCTGTTTAATATATCTGCTGATGCTCTTATTGAGAGATTTTAAAAGGACGTCTTCACACCCAGCTTTTAAAAAGCCCTTTGACCTTTTCCTAGAGACATATATGCATACTGCACATATGCTGGGCAAAGCAACGAAAAGTTCTCTAACAGACAAGTTATTTTTGCCACCCATAACCATAACCTAACATCCTCTGTGGACTATTTCAAAACATTCAAAATATTGTGAAAGAGCAACAAGGGTCTTTTCTGCATTAAAGGAGGCTCTCAGCTATCAAACACTCCAAAGTTTGTTCAACAGTGCTAACTCAGCAACATTGCTGTATCCATCCCAGTCAAAAAGAGAAATTTAGGCATTTCTTATATATCTAGCAGGGGCTCAGGATCCAGGAATGACACCTAATTGTCAACAACTCAGTATGTTTTTCTTACCATTTGAGAATGTTTGTAAATGTCTCTCATGTCTATACAATTGTATTTCTGAACACACTGGTGGGAATTCAGCAAGGCAGTGCTACACCTTTAAAAGTGACGGGTAATCCAGAAGGCATGTGGCTTCTGTGGCAAAGGACATGGCCCATGGTCCAGGGGGCTGCAGAGGTGGAGCCAGGGGCACTGGTAGGCTTTGGTGTGACCACTGGTCCATACAGACCCACATGGGTTGGAACAAACACAGGGAAAGAGAAGGGAAAGCAGTGAGACTTGCTTTAAAAGTCACTTCAGAATAACAAGCTTACAAGTCTTGCACAGTGGTAAACAGTGGTATTTACCAGCAGCAAAGCATTTGGTTGAAGAAATGGCATCTTCCGAAAATTCAAACATCTGTGCACTCCCTGGAACAGTCAGCAAATGCATCAAAGGGATAAGAAATTAAGGCCAGTCATTAACAGCATCATTTTCTCCCTTTGCCACACTTAATGATACTTATCATATTTTCTGCTTGCATGTACGATATGAAACTAACTAATTGGCTACATAATAAAGCACAGAGGACATTCTGTTGAAGTAACTGGGGACTTGAGAACTGGGAGGGAGGAGCAAGAACACTGGGTACGAGCTGAGTTGTGGCTGATTGACCAAGTTTCTACATTTTAGTTGGCGTTTTTCATAAATAGGTTTAAATCTTTTGTCTTACAGACATGGACTCACCTCCTAATTCAAGATACAATTTATTTTGGATTTGTAATGGCTTATCTCACACTAACAAATCTCGCCTGGCAAAAATACATACACACACAACTAAAGCAAAGACCCCAGTGCCACAGAGCGCATTATTCCACCAATAGAATTAATAATTCTGAATCCTAAAATTCTCATCTTCAGCAATTGCATATGATAAAATCCTCCTATCTAGAAGGATTCTGTGTCAATGTGGTCAGTAGAAGAATATCCTGGGGGAAAGCACATCTGCCCAGCACCTCCCTTTCATTCATTAACCCACCAGGGGCTAACACTAATTAGATCAGGCTGCTCATTTTAAGCTGATAATTGATTTAAATAGGTTGCTCATTTAAAATAGAATAAAAACCTGCTAAACATTTGGTGCTTGGGTTTTTTTCATCTGCAACTTTCAATTGCTTGTGCAATGTAGCATAAAATGTAGAGGTCTCCCTTTGCTAAAAAGGCCATAAAATTAATTACAATGAGTATGAATTGTGCAGGGTGAGGGGGTGGGGGAAAATGAGTGCTGGAGTTAACTGGTGATGACTAAGAGCCAGAAGGAAGAGATCTTGTTTCCTTTAAGCTGACTTTTGTGAGTAACTCAGAAACGAGAACCACTCAGCGTTACAGACTTTTTCATCCCATAAGAGGAGGAACAGCGCAGCGTGCCCAGTGATGCCTCGTGCATCTTCTAAACTGGCATTACTGGGAGTGCACACATTACTGCACGCTGCTGGAGATTTCTCTCATCTCTCTCTTTTATTAATTATTAGCTCAGTCTCTGCCCAAGCATGTAAATAAGAAAACTCCATTTTGTTATTGGGATGATATCAAGCCTTAGTCAATGTAAGAAATACTCCCTTGGTGAAGGTGTGGATCAAAAACTTGAGCTACATGTGGCCATAAGTGACAGCTTGTTACTTCGAGATCTACATAAGTCATTATCTTTTCAGTCAGCTCGAAGCATGTGTGTTTACACGAGGCTTAGACCTCAGCCCAGACTAGCATCCAGCATTTGCTGTTTGTTTAGCCCAGATTAGCATCTAAATCTGCAAGCTGACATGTGTGCACACAGCAAAGCAAGAAGCAGTGGGTACAAGTGGGCTGAAGCTCCTGGCCCTGCGGATGTTTTAAACCAGGGTTACCACTGGACAGTGAGTAAAACGACTGCGAGCTGCAGGGATCCTCAGCACCATCATTTTACTTTTATCTGTTTCACCAGTCATTTCAGTTGAGCCCCTTGCCCAGTTGGGGAAGTTGCCCGTGCACCGGTGGCACAGTGTTTGTCCAGTACAAGTCACATTCTTTCTCCTGCTTCCAACAAATTCACTCTAGAGGTTCAGACTTCGCAGCTCGCAGGGACTCAAGGAGTTTCTGCCTTGAAAAACTATTCAAGAGCACTCGCTAGTGGCTGGGAATTCAAATAGCACCTTAGCGGGCCATTACTCAGCCTGTTTCGCTCATGCCTTTTTAAATCGTAGGGAAGACAGCAAGGAGACAATAAACACCCGTTCGATAATTCTGTATTCAGGCATCAGATCATTTTCACAGTTAATGGTAAACACTGTTTACCAGTAAGCAGTTTTTCAAAGCAACCAGTTGTGAAATACACTCAAAATAATGCTAGTTCCTCAATCGCTATCACGGAATATTGAAGATAATTCAATTGTTTACATTTTACATGAATGCCTGAATTTCTCCATGCAGCTTGGAACAAAACACATGTTAACAAAGCAAGCTGCTTTAAAGGAAGGTGCTAATTTCTTCCCTTGCATTTCAATTTGTCACAGAGCACACACTTCTGTTCTCTTCTTAGGTGCACTACTATATATGCACGAAGCCCATGAAAATGCAGGTGAGCAATCCCCCTAATTGACAGTCTGCTGCAATAAGAGCCCACAGATAGGAGGAACTATAATTACCAAGCAGTGATGCTGCGCTGATTTAGTTGCACTAAAATGTCCCGTATGAGAACAGCTGTGATAGCGGATAACCAGGTGAAACTTAGGCAGTGCCCAGAGGGAGAATGTGCAGTTTTGTTCGGTTTATAGCCTCAATGCCCTGCTGCATTAGGGTGGGAGGAGTAGTGCTGCACATCCCCAGGGACAGGGCCCCATAAACACTGCCTCTCCAGGGAGGACAGACTCCTCTCCGTGTCGATCAGCTGCAGAGGAACAGATTGCTGGCTAGCATGGAAAGCTGCCTGGTTCCTAGATTAACGATGAGGTAATCTAGAATTTACATATGTGTGGAGAGCGACTGTTTTGATCCCAAGGTAATATATCTGTGGTATAATAATTAGGGAATCAAGAAAAGGTTAAGCAAGGAGGCCAGACAAGAGGGAGGCAAAGTATTGCTGAGGCCAAGGAAGGCAACACACCATGGCCAGTCACACGTGAGGCAAGACCAAGATGCTCATATGTGCACAGCAGTGTGAAGCCAAGTGGGCTGCTCCAGCCCTAGATCCTCATTCCTGACATTTCAGTGGGAACTAAGCTTTCACACAACCGCCTGCACAGAAAAGCACAGCATCATTCCTGAATTGCAGTGTACAGAAATATATCTATTTTTAATACTTGTCTCTTCATTTTACTTTGGACTTCTTTGACAAAGTAGTTTGGGGGCTCAGGAAGGAAGCTTGAGGTGACCACAATCTCTCTCTTATGTCCCGATTAAGTATTGTATCATCTACTCAAAATGAGTAGGTTAATCCCGAGATGCCAGTTTCTCCTTGTTCAGAAATCCTCACGCATGGATTTGTCAGCATTGAATGTCATCTGTCAACAAATGTCCAGAGATGTCTGTATAACCATCAAACTTCAGCTGTGTTAGAATACTCAGTCATTCAATCTCTATCTCATCTCCTTTATTTCCTACTCCGCTCTGCTTTATGCCCTGTTTTCTTGCCAGCCTTCTCTCTTTGGTACATTTCAGTGCCTGTACTTTTCTTTAGAATTCTTTTCCTTAATGTGTCTTTTATTTTTGCTGTAATTTATCTCCTGTCTGTGCCTGCCTTTGTCTTGAGATGCAATTTCTTACAGCTTTCAATTATCTCTGAAAAATAATTTTCTTTGCAACTTCTGCTTCCATCTCCTCTGCACATTGTTCTTAATCTCATCTCTGGCTGTTTTTACTGTTACTTAAAATAGCACAATATATTTCTCATCTGCTTCCCTTCTCAGTTGATAACTACGTATCATTGCTATTTCCCTTGCCATCTCCTGAAGACCATTTCTAAACCACTATCTGCTTGTCCTCAGTGGGACTCTCCTTTTCCCCTTGCTTTCTTCCCACAGCAGTGGGATGGAGGGAGACCTGGTGAGCCTTTCTGTGCTCGCATGGGATCACCACCTGACAAGAGTCTTCTGAAACATCCCGGTTAGGTTTCTTTTCTGTGAAAGTTCAATGCATCATTTCCACCTTCACTTTAGGACATCCATAGGAAAAAGCTCCCACCAGGATTGCTGCTCAGTTGTTGCAGTTCAGCACAGAGTACCAGAAATGGCATTTTGAAGCAAATTCTCAAGGCCATTTCAGGCACACGTGTTGGAGAAAGAACCCTGGCTGAGCAGAACTTTACTGACATTGTAGCTTCAGAGACATTAAGGGCTATGAGGGTTTTTAAGTGCTTCTCAGTCAAGGTCCTTAGCCTTAAGGGCTCTTAAAGAGAATACTTTAAATATATATACACATTTTTTTCTGTTTCCTTTTCTCCAAAAAGGAAGAGATGATAAGGAAGTCAAGTTTTTGTTTGGGTATTTGGTTTGTTGCTTTTTTTTTTTTTTTTCCTTCTCTTTTTTTAACTTTTCATTCAGGGGTATTTAAACTACATGCAGTTTGGGACCAGCTCAGCATAAACACACAACAAGAGCAGTGTGCTTGCAAGGGAAGTGCAACTGCTTTCTTGTGTGGTGTGTTTTCTGTTGTACTGCTGTCGTCAGTAACTGCTCTGGATCCCATTCTAGGACACAAGCCAAGAATGAGAAATAAGGCTGCAAGAGAGACAACAATTCACAACCACAGTATTGTTTGACTTGCAGTACACACCGGGGTAAAACCTAGAGCAGGAATCCAAGCACTTTAAGTAGCAGATGCTGATTTTAATCTTCGTGGTAGTAAGGAACTGCTCCTCCTCGTAGAGCCACACATGGCCCACGGAGCTGCTGAGGGAGTTCTTCTGGGTTATGTCAGTGAGGAAATGGCAGCAGGAGCGCACCGGTGCTCACCCGCAGTGATCCACCGAGAAAAGGAGGATGCGTATGAATATGGGCTTTGTTGGAGAAAAGGACTGTGCTCCCAGCAGCAGATGGAAAAGATGGATGGTCAAAATAGGGAAAAAAAATACTGGCGTTGATGTTTGCTAGGAATTTTCTGCTGAGAAACACAACAGTCTTTGAGCACGCACACTGCACGTGAAAGAAGATAAAGTTGCTTATCCATTGCAATTTGGAAACAAAAAAACACATTGAGAGGAAAACAGGTGAAGTATATCGAGGTCTTGATTCTGCTTAAAGAAAAAGGTATTAAAAATTGCTGAAAGCCTCCATCAAAGTAGGGTAAGGCAGCAACAGATAAGAACTGCCACAGGGCTATAAAGATCTTTGGGTGCCCCAGATTTTAAAGGAAATTAGAATAATGCAAAGTAAACTCTTTAATTTTCTGATAATTGCTAAGATTTGTGATGAATGTTAAAAAAGAAAGAATAGGTGTTACAGAATGGAAATTGAGTTGAGGAGCATGGCACAAGTTACTGCACAGGATGATATAAACTATCTAATTTCCTGAGCAGTCCTTTGAGCTGATCAGAAAATGCTGATGAAAATTAAATTTTGCTGAAAAAGAACACCTCTTTCAGAACTGTTTGTGGTTTCCTCATCCAACCCACACTCCCACTTCCCACACGTCTTTGAAAGTGCTCTGGGTGGGATCCAAAGCTGTGAAAGCAATGGATAGGATCCCACTGGCATCCAGCAGGTGGGACATGAATGCCAAGTCCGCGTCGGGATGTCTCTTGAAAGCCATATCTCTCACTGCAGATCCCAAATATTATATCTAGGCCTGCAATAATCCTCTCTAAAACAAGCCACAAAGGCTTTGGATATTCTACGGTCAAACTTTCTAGTGCAAACAAAATGGCAAATAGCAAATTTATACGGATAGCTCTTACAAAATGAAAATAGCCCAGGCACACAGAACAGGAAAGTTATGTGTCACTCCGTTCAAGAAAGGAATTTAAATTTTACTGTTCAGAACAGCCCAGAGCCATCAGCTGAAGCAGTGTTTGTACTCTGACTGCAGCAGCTGCAGTGTTGTCACTAGGCAGGGGAGGGTGAGGATCACGGTTCCCTATTAGCAGGGCTCTTCCCTATTATCCCCCCTGAAATTTGATACAAAGCAAAACAACGAGCTCCAAAACAACGAGTCCCTCAACTTTGATAAAGCAAAGATTGCAGTTTTGTGGGGGTTTTTCTCCTCCAGGTTTACAATGAGCTCCAGTGGTATCTCTTCTCCCTGGATGTGGGTTCTCTGCTGTGTTGCAGTCCCATTGTAGCCACCCTTCTTACCAGTGCCACTATGGGGTATTTGCCCCCGCTGTGCTAAATGACCGTACAGACCTTCATGGAGGACTTGTCCCTCAGATACAGTTTTAATGGGTCAGATTCAAAAGCTGCTAAGAGAAAGGTGGAGAAATGGCATATATAAAGACACGCAAGCAAATATACACATGAATATGTGCATGTGGCGTCTTTTGGGGGGGATGAAGGAATGAATCAGCTTAAAATGCTGTTTAGCAGGATGAGATTTCCATCCGTCAGTCACGATGAACACATACTCCTATTTCATTCATAGTTTCAGGAAATAATAACAATTTTTGTAGTAGGAGAGCTAATCTGTCAGGATTATAGTATTCAGAAAGAGCTCCAAAGAGAAGGAAAGAACCATAAATGATAAATACATGTAAACTAATTGCTGGCTTTATTTTATCAAGCCACAAAAATGTAAAATACTCAGCTCCGGGGATTCTAAATGGATTGAACAATATTTTTTTAAAGAAATCTTTCATTTTATTCCAGGATAATGAGTAAGTGCCCCCAGGACACTCTTGAAAGGAGATAATGCATCTCAAGAGCTGATTTCCTTTTTCTGGCAACATATTCCAACTCTAAAAGTATTTGGATTAAGCAACTAAACTGACTGGGCTGTCAGTATGGCAAAGCAAGTTTACAGAGCTACCTTCACTGCACTACACAGCAGCAGCTATCTTTCACTGCTCAAAACTGTCAGGTATATTTTCTTCTCATGTGAAAACACAATTTTCTCTTCAAATTTAAGGTGCAGCACAGAGAACAACCCGGGGGTGAGCTACTCAGGAGAATTCACAGGTATTTAGCTCAGGTGTTACTTAGATGTCTAAATTAATACAGAAAAGATAACAACAGAGACTCAAAAACCAAACAGTTTAGATCTCAGAACCAGGAATTTACACACAAGCGTTTGGAGCCCAGACTTAGAGTCCATTTTACTTTGCAGAATTGTTCTTAAAACCTCTTAAAGCACAGAATACACAGATGGCCATGACTGGTGTCTCTACAACTGTTAACACCTATATGCAACAAAGGGAACAAAAATGCGAAGCCAAACAGGGGCAGCAACGTGAGCAAGAGAATTAGAAAAAGAACTGATGATAGACAGACAAGAGTTGACATGTGGTTCTGCCTTGCTGAAAGATGGCAAACCAAGTTCCTGCTCAGTTTGAGCTCCAGCTAGGCTGGATGGTGAGCCCAAAAAAAACCTCAGATGGGAATTTCTGACCTGCCATGGAACCAAACACGCTGCAGCTCCTGCAAACACAGAGCTTGGGCAAGGAGCTGCACAAGTAGCAGGCAGACAGACCCTGCAGTCTCACCTTTGCCTCCAGATGGAGAGGAGGGTGTTTCCCACTAAGATTTGAATCCCAGAGAGGCACAGCCAGTCATGGGGTGAGGCATAAGAGATGGAAACATGTCCACAAATTCCAGCTTTCTGGAAAGAGAGAGATGACAAATGTACACTTGGGACTGCTGCACACCTGCTCAATCTTGAAGCAGAGCAGAGTTATAGAGTTGTGTTTCATATGGCCCCAGTAAAGCCATTGATCCAAATAATTCTCCTGGCAGTCCCAGTGGACAAACACACAAAATGCTGGGGAATGCACCTAGCAATGTGTTTAGGAGCATGTGTTTCTTCTAGAGAGTTATAACAAACCATTGACTTGTTCCAGAGATTGGCAACACCTCTGCAAGTCAAGGAAGATCCTTCTATTTTTAACAGATATTTAAGTGCTTCTGTATTTTTAATTATTATTCCCCCTGTGCTCTTAAAGAAACAAATACAAAGAAACAGAAATGCAAATATCTAGTTGTTATTACGAATCCTATGTCCCTCAAGTATTTCGACTTCACTGTGAAGTCAGGGGAAATGTTCCATGGTGGCCAATCAAAACAGAAAAGTGAACCCACTTTCTAAGGCTCAGACACGTTTGTACTTGTATGAAAATAAAACTGCCAACAAGATTGTCAGAAAGCACGAGGCCAAGATGCTTTGCTGCTTTTATAGACATCAACTGCCATTTGTTATATAACGCATTCCCAACCTAATTACGGTTACATAGTACCTAACACATATATATCTTTATATATACATGCCCCTGCAAAAACTCCTTTGCTAGCATGCCTCAGTTTCATTGGATGTGTTGATCTTTATAGCTTCCTTTTAGAATCACTAAACTTCAGGAGAGAGAAAACGTACGAGTACCTTAAGAAATGTTGATTTATGAACTGCAGTGGTCTTTATTTTTCTTGTAAACCTGGGTGGAAAATTGATCAGTTATAAGACTGCTATAGATCTCACGGGTTTGCAAGATATATTATTGTATTTCGAGATTATCCAACATTGCAAGAGATTTTTTCCCTTTGTTTTTTTTCTTTACCACAATCATACATTTTCCTGTCTCCATTCTCTCTCTCTTTTTTTTTTTCTTTCCCCCTCCACTCTTGTTAGAGTTAGGGAAGCTATCATAAAATAAAAACAAAAAGGAAGAAATCATCCTAGAGAAAGTAGTTTTGGGCCACCCCGGGTTTTCCCAATCCATCAGAATGTGGGTTTTATTTCATACCCCACTGAGGTGGAATTTGCAGAACGTTTCTTGAATTACCATGAGGCGATCTTATAAGACAATTACTGTCTTTTTCCCCCCTTTTGCTTCACTCTGCTTTTGACAGCTGTTGGCGTTTATTATATAGCTGATAGACCCAGCATTAATTTTCTGTGCAGAGCTCTTCTGTAGGATACAGATCAGTTCAACTGTAAAGTAAAATAGTACAGACTAGAATTGCTCAAAAGTAGGATAATCTATTTTGTAGAGAATGAAAATATTTCCAAATCTTATGAAATTCAGTTTTAGGCAGAAAGATGAAATACAGGAATTTTACCTATGAAAGTTATATAGAAAAAATAACATCTTGAAAATCTTAGAAGAAATGAGAAAGCGCTGACCTTTTTATCAGAACAAAAAATGTCATTTCAAAATGCTAACAGTTTTGATAGTTCAAAATCCAAATCTGTGCCTCCAGCTTTTCCTGATCGGGATAATACCAGCAGGGAGGGACCTCTTCATAACACTTCTGAAACGTCACCTGCCTTGACAATCTCCAAAATAATGAAGCTTTTTTCAGTGAGACACCAACAGCAGTACAAGATAAGTTATATTCTGAGCTACCTGTATCTTTATTATCTATTCTAATAAAACGTGCAGATCCAGATCCCATAAAAACTTTGGTATCATGTTATATGCTACTCCAAAAGACATATTCCTTACATGCCTGGAGCTCCAGAAGCTTTGCTACCAACTCCTTAATGTAGCTCAGTGCTCAGCGTGCAGACAAGATGCCTTTTTCCTGTCCTGATATAGCTGAAACATTTGACCCTGTGTTAGAAAATGATTTCTGAGCAACTGGTTTCCAACTCAGTAACATCAGCGGTGCCAGAGTCCGTCACAGTCTGGCTTTCAGCTCCTAACTCTTGAGCCGAAGGCTGGATAAGACTTACAGGCTGTATTTTGGCAAAAGCAACAAACAATCACCACATATATGATATAGATCTGAAGTTCTGGCAACACTGTTGCGACTATCAGCCAGCTATCTATCCAAATCATCTGTGTCCTTCTTGATCCTTTTCAGTGTTCACTCTATGCCTTTGCTGAGATCCTGTTTCCCTTTTTATGTGGTATGAACAGCACTTTCTAGAGGTAATTGTTTTCCTCCCACCCTTAAATCGGGAGCTAAAAGTAAGGGGAAAGTTACTTGTATGCTGTGTGGAAGGAGACTTCTGAATCTGAGCCAGCATGCAAATGTACTGCTTCCTAAGCACTTTCCCACTAAGGGTCATACACTAATTAATTTGCAGATGTTGAGTTCTATTTTAACATACAGGAATACGCACTGATTCACATGAACATGATTTCCAGAAATTGAAGAACGTATTCATGAACACAGATATTACCATCTACAAAGCAGAGTTGTGGACTGAGACAGAAGGATGAGACAAAAACTTTCAACCAACCCTCACATTACTCAGCCCAAAAGATGTTCACCACTGATGGACATGCACCTGAACCCACTCTTCAGATATACATGGAACAGTTATTCAGCAGATGACAGTCTTACCAATCCTATGGAGTTTTGTCTTGTGGGCAATTTTTTTCATGTCCCAAATTCATACTTCTCCTGGAGATGTTACTGGACAGTTACAGTTGGAATAATATGAAGAAGCCTTCTAAGCTGAGGTGCTATAGTCCAAAGTGAAATCCAGTCCAGTCACTTACTGTCTAGGATGAGATCTGTCAGATGGACCACACATCCAACACAGCTGGTTACACAGCTGGTTCTAACATTCTTGTTGCCATCTTGCTATCAATACTATCTTAATTACACTCACTAAATAAAAAGTATATTTGAAGAATTCCTTCATCAAGAACCTTAGTGATACAGCCTCCTGCTGGAAACATTCTTCTCCTTGCCATGAGCAAGTTTAAGTGTATAACACTATGATTTGTTAGGTGGAGGAAGCTGTATGACAAAACACTTCAGGGATGCAATGCTTTTTGCCAAGCAGCTGAAACTGTTTTGTTGATAAATGCTCATGTCTCATACTATTAACACTGTCACACAGGTAAAGTTTGATCTGCTGACAAAACCTCTTGTGGCTGTCTCTTAATCTATTCAGTAATCAATATTAACGCTGTCAAATGTCTCAAAACATTCCTTTTAGCTTGTTTGTTTCAGTTTGTGCTATATACACTTTCACATATTTCACTCCACGCACTCATTCTGCATGTGTATCTATATTTCACTGCAAGTGATAATATACATTTTCTCTAGTAATTGCAACAAACCAGAACGTAACAGAAAGATGAATGCTCAGATACCCTGGCAAAGAGCACATTAATAAAGATTTGGAAAACATGAGCTGCAGCTGCTTACATAAAGCTCCAGTTATCACTGACCTTCAGGCTCCATCAAGATCTCAGTAGTTTTGCTTGCTGTGTCAGGAGTCTGTTTGGCTGTGTGACCCCCGCTGTGCCTGATACCAACAAGGATGGACAACTTGCTATATGGTCCATCCCTTTCATGACCAAGCCCATCAAGACTCAGACATATCAGCCAAGTAATAAAAGTTGCAGTTCTGTGATAAACGATGGATGGTTTGCCTATTCCATCTGTTTTAAAGTATTAGAATAAGCTGTGATGATGCATAAACCCAAACACTAGCCCGTGCCCTCACACCTAATCACTCCAAATTGCTGGTGAAGACAATCTTTCCAGATTAATCACACCAGGCACTCCAACTCCTTCACGGTGCAGCAGATTCCAGTTTTCTCTTATACACATATTTCGCCATCAGAACTCCAAAGTTAAAAGAAAATTAGCACATGTCTTGGCTTAACTGAGACCTGAAAAGATGGAACTGTTATTTCTTGGACACCAAACGAGCATAACTTAGTAAAGTTAGAGTTTTCACAAGCAGACTCTGCATTTTAATCATTTATCCTCTCAGAGGAGAATATTGTACCTTGAAGCGGAGCCTGAAAGGTTTTACCCTGTAGGGAATGCAGCTACAACAAAAGAAAACTGAAAGCCATTTGGCTGCTCATGACCAACTCAGAGTTCGAGTTGGCCAAATTCCACACATGAGCACAGAGATACATACACACAGCGCTGGCAACCAGCTCACAGTGCCAAATTGCAACCATATTTATAATCCTTTCAAAACACTTGGGCCTATTTCTGTGGGAACAACAAACATAAAAAATAATGAAAAAAACAGTATTTCTTTTAGGAAATGAAGCGTCCTCTCTCCCACACACCCAGTAAAAGAAGATGTTACATTTCCTGTTATTGAGCTGAACAATACCAGCCATTAACACTGATAGTTTCTTGTAAGAAAACATTCTAAAAAAAAATAACAACCCTTATATTTTCATATATGTTGTCTTTTCTGACTAAATCCAAGACAATTGCTCATATCTGTGTGAGCAAACTCCTAATTTCAGTGGTACCAGATCTTGCAAGGCTATTGTTTCAATGACAGAAAAGTGGTTGACTCATTGATATGCATGCAGATTGCATTTGGTCATAGCACAGAATGAGCTCTCTACCTATGCCAAGT
The DNA here is from genome assembly GCA_002909625.1 of Bambusicola thoracicus. Taxonomy (NCBI): domain Eukaryota; kingdom Metazoa; phylum Chordata; class Aves; order Galliformes; family Phasianidae; genus Bambusicola; species Bambusicola thoracicus. Next base: position 7,301 of record PPHD01001065.1, on the reverse strand, counting down.
GGATAGTAAGTACATAATGATAAAAAAGAATCTCTCCCTTGATTCTCAAAACTATTGTTAAGAACAAATTCATTTATGTTGATACTAGCTTAACAGCATTTTCATATGCTTATGTGTATTCAACATCTTACATTTGCACATGGCCAGGTTTGAGGGTAGACCATTAGCTATCGACATCTGTCAATATTTAAAATTGACATGACATTAGCGTTGCTCCTATACTGTTGTGCTGTGCAGAAACTTCGTTTTCTGATCAAAACTCTGTTTGATGTGACTGCCAGCAGAGCATTGCCAGGGGACCAGCCCTCACTGCGGTAAACCAGCCTGCAAAAACCAATTTCATTAGGGGATCCACAGGATCTCATAGTATTTCTAACAGGATCAGAATCCCAGATTGAAAGTTGTTTTCATATCTGAAATAGCAAATATTTATTGAAGGGAGGGTGCTGCTTTAGCAAATGAAAGCAAGGAGGCAAAATCTCCCATTGAGAAGTAGGGCAAAAGGAGATAAGGAAGGGAGAAGAGGGAGAGGCGTTGCTCCCTGAAATCGAGCAAACATAGACTGCATGATGCCACTTACAATTCTGGAACGTGAAGCAGAGCTGCAGTAAAACGCCATTAGCAGCTTTCATATGATAATTTGTATAGAAGAGAACGTTGTTTCTGGGTGGAGCACCAGCCAAGACCAAGTTCACTGAACCTAGCATGCCATTCAATCAATCATGGGAAAAACAATGGGAGATAGAGATGGGAGGACTCTTATTTTGACTTGGTAGCACATACGAAGGCAGGGGGTGAGTATAGGGAGGGGAAAGTATGCAAAAGTGAGAACTGTAGAAAGCTAAACGTTTGAAATGTCTCTAAATGCACATATATTATTTAAAACAATAAAATAATCATTCCTGCACTGACATACAGGGTGGGAAAGCAAGCAAATACAGATTTATATGGTACATACAGCATATGAAATAATGATAACAGATAGTGGCAGTCTGCCAAGTCCCCTCCTCATCCCCCACCACCCCCCTCTCCAGTCATTGACTTTCAAAGAGGAAAAGATTTCAAACAACAAAATCTACCCTGACTTCCAGGAGATGCAAAGAGAAGAGATTTACTCCTAGTTGTACCTCCTAAATAGTCAAAACTTAATTCAAGGTTCAAGTAGTTACTTGCACAAACTTTTTAGCTTGCTAGGACAGACATACAAGTTGGAATTTTCTTGCCTCTGTCTTTTATCTAGGATTTTTTATTGCCTTTATTTGCTGATTTTTGGCATCATTTTTATTCTTATTTTAAAATAAAAGCTAGAAAGGCTACTCCATTTTCATGGAAATTGCCCAGCAGTAAGAATTTCAATTCGCTTCCAGAAGAATAATCTTTGTGCTGGTCAATTCACCCAAGGTAGTTTGCTAGCTTTCACAAAGCAATTAACTAATTAATGACAAATTAAATAGTATTCCGTACATGGAAGACTTCAGAGGTGACACACAATTTGGGATTCCTGGAATATCTTCAGAGTGACTACAGTACATTTGCATGAAAATATGACTGCTAAAATCCAGTTGCGCTGTGTTGCCCAGCACAGAATAGACCAATACCTCAGAGGGATTAATTTCCTTTAGTCATATGTGTACATATATACACACATATTACATTTAACACTCTTGAAAACATTTGTATTCCTAAACCACAAGGCTATCAGATTAACTCTTTGCTTCATTCTTCGGGCAAAATCACTCAGACTGGGCTGCGAGTTGTAAGCTACACTATCAAAATGCATTGCTTTATAGCATGGCTTCATTTTGAAGGCGTGTGGGAATTGTTCACAGCACTGCACTCCTCAAATTTTCTCACCAGGGGCATCATTTCCGAGTTAGGTATTTTCAAGCACTCAGGATTGGAATAAATTTCATCTTGCTGAAAAACAAACAGGTGGCTGACTCGCCTGTAATGGGACCTCACTGGAACATAAGGCTTACAAAAGAGCATTTGAATTCCCATCCTCAACTGTCAACGAAACCCAGAAGGTCATTTCAGGATGCCTCAGCCTTTTCTCCAGGAGCAGCAACCTCTGTTGGCCTGGCTACACCAACAGAGACCCACGCTTCCATAGGGTGAAAGCTCAAAGCAGTTTCAGGAGCTACAAAGCCTCAGCACCACGGAATCAGTACTATGCCAAAAATCCAGGCACTGCCTAGCAGACACCAGATGCATGTGGAGCAGTTTTTTATGTGCTTTCTCTAGTGGTAGATGGTGCAGAATGCTAAGATAATCACCTTAGACTTGAGGAAGCTTGCAGTAAGGCAGAAAAGATTCTGTTTTTAAAGAAATTGAATGTTTGATCACAAGTTGACATTCTGTGAAGCTGTGTGCTGTTACTATGACAAATGCTTAAAACTAGTGTTAACTAATAAAATAATGGTATTGATTGTCATGCCACATCAGGACAGAAATTCATTTAGTATTTTATTGCAATCCTAGCACAGGATGTTTCAAAGGAAGGTGTGAAATTCCCATAACAGAGAATTATGCAATACCTTGCTTGTTTGAGAGTCCTCCTCCTGCACCCAATGCTTAATGATTACAGCATTATTGTTCTTTTTTCTGTACACTGTAATTCTGTCTAAAGTGGTTCTTCTGACTTGTAATAAGCAAATCTTGCAGTCTTTGTCATGTTATCATAATGTTGTGCATGAGCAATGAGTTCCACAAGTTAACGCATACTCCCCACCATCTCGTTCCAATATCAACCATGACCAAAAAAAGATACCTGGCCTGCACAAATCCTCATTGAGGATTTCTATGTTTCCCTCATTTTTCCCCCTCAGAATTCAAACTGATTCAATTGCAACAAGAACTGTAAATAAAAACATGAATGCTTGCTGGCTTTAGTCCCTCTTTATATTTGTGTATTAGACATGGACAGATCACAATTTACTTGAATTTGTTGTTGTTTCTGTGAAGGAATTCAGTGACTAATGTATGCTCCTTGCCTTATTTAGAAGCTTTAATCAGACTAAGCAACACACAGGTTATTTTCATAGTATGTAAAGAACAGGGATGCAGGAGCCCTCAAACAAGAAGCCAGAAAACAAAAATACAACTCCTACAACTGTTCTTCAATATATACTAAAAAACAGCGCTTTCATAAACTTTTCTGACAGAAGTTCCCTTTCAGGAAAGCTAATGAAATCGAGCCCAAAGCAGATGGGAATACAATCAAGACAAATTTGTTTTCCAATTCCATTCAGTTGTTGTGGATTTTTTTTCTGCTCTTCTACTTTCAGATTCCTCATCTGTTTTATAGGTTGCTACTACTCACTCTCCCTATAGTGAAAGATCAATACATTCATATTTTTAAAGTATTTTCAGATCTCTGAGTGAAAGAAGCATCTATATCAAATTCATTTTGTGTTTATAAAAAAGAAAATTTACTTTAAAAGTTACTTCAGCAAAAACCTTCAAAATCTAGATCAATACAGACCCGAGAGCTGAATATAGTGAATCCGAATACAGCGTTATGTATGTGTTATTCAGTCTGTCTGTAACCCAATAAAGCACTTAAACATGTGCCAGGTTTTACTCACTGTAAGCAGTCCCATTGATCTCCAAGGCACTACTCAAGGCTAAGTGCTTCATTGCACTGGGGCTTTTTGCTCTTGGGCAGAAAGGGAAATGACACAACCATTAAGATACACGGGAATGCAAGTACATTTCTCTCCCAGCAGATTTACCTATAAGCTCTGTGTTTATGACTAAGACAATACTTTAGTCCACAAGCAGTGCTCTTACCAGCTTCCAAAAAGACAAGTGAAATTAGAACATTCATTTTAGTGGCTTCAACATCCTTAAAATCAACTGCTGTGCTTTCAAATTTAGGCCATGAGTAACTATTTCAGAAATGAAACCTAAAACACCTCTCCTTAAAGAAAATGAAAGCCAGGTATTCAGCTATAGCTTTAGAACTACTTTATTTAGTCTAGGTAGGCACAACAAAATGCTTAGCACAACAAAGCTTCCCAGTGCTACTGAAAATACCTTCAGCAGTTTCTTCCTTCAGAATAAGAACAATCGAGCACTCACGTTTCATTATGGATTTGAGAAAATTATCCCCTTTTGGAAGACAAGTACGGACTATGTTAAGAGTTGGCCTTATTGGCAAATACTAATGATCAGTTTCAGGTCATTTGGGTTCACCTGCTGGTTCTCTCAGCTCACAGAAATTTGGGAGTTCATGCTCTTATGACTGGATACACATCAGGCATCACCTTGAAAAACAGGGATATTGATTTCCCCAAGGACAGTAACTTGAATTTATTACATTACTTGCATATCATTAAAGGCCATAAGTGTGTCTATATAAGCTTTTTAGCTGGGACTAGGAACTTCAGAAGGAAGTTTCCTAGCTGTATTCATCTACCACACACTTTGATTTACAACACAGAGGGCACAAACAGACTGATTTTGGATGAAGGTGATGTGGAAGATGTACTCTGGAGGTCAGCTCATGCACTGCTGGACATCTACCCAAAGCATAAGTCTATGCATAGACCAGAGTACCTCTGAAAAGCACATTGTGAACATTTCATCCTTAACACCGACATCATCATCTCATTTTGCACTGAATTACTCAAGCAGTAAGCCACAACTTGCAAATTAAGATAATTGCCATTCCATTTGAGCTTCAGTTCTCCTCTGGACAGTAAAATCTGATCTCAATTCTAAATTACGCAAAACACCACAATGAACCCTATTTCTGATGCAGAAGACTATAAGTGTGGATATGCTTTAAGGAGCCTGCAGCAACAAGCAAGATCAGTTCCTCTCCAGCAGCACCAGCATTGTCTACTCCAAAGAGCAGAAGTACTGAAGACAAGGAGAATGAAGGAGACCTGACTTCCTGTTGTGTTTTTTTCTTACATCCCTTAGTTGAGAAGAAAAAAAAACCACGACACTTCATTCCTCTTTCATACAGATCTGAGAGATCTTAGATTTTCAACCTAGAGTCATTCTGTTCTCTTACCCAAGCTCTTGTAGCTCAGAGCAGGAGAACTTCATTTCACACATGCAGATGGGCATCATATTTGTTCCTATGTTGCTTCTGTATCCCAAAGTCAAGGAAAGCATAGACTCTAGCATTACAACAAAGTCCATAATGGTGATATGGGCATACACATTTTGCTAGAACATCCATTTGACTCCTGTGGGATTTCTGATCAGATCAGCAGCCTTCCTGCACAAGGTTCATATTCAACTCACCTGACACAGGGGTAGATATGAGCCTGCTCTTCTCCTCATCCACACATAATATATCTCACTTCCACTTCCCTTTGCAAGCATCAACTTCCTCCTATTTCTTCCCCTATGGCACGTGCACACCAGTGTCACTTGCCCTACAGATTTCCAAGGGAACTCTCACTTATGTATTATTAAAATTCATTTCACTTACATGAATCTGTATGCAATACTGAAACTGAAGTAATTTTGAAGAGATGTTATAAGAAATTCCTTACCTTCTTAGAAGACCCCATGCTATGCTTTGTGGAACAACGTAGTCTTAGTTTGGCTCCTACTTGATTTCAGAAGGGCCTTAGAAACTCTGAAAAACAAAACAAAATCACCAAAGCAATGAGCTTTATTCAGTATTATTTTCATCTCTATTTACTCATAAATCTATGCCTAAATTAATAAATAACACCTAAATTAATAATAAAAATAAATAAACCTAATACCTATCGCACATCCTCCAAAAGCTCTCCGATGCCTCTTCTCCATTTTTGTCATTAATGTATGTTCATAATTAAGCCAAAACAAAAAAAAATTCTTCCCCCTGCACACAAAGTATAAAAATATTTACTTTACACTATAAAAGCAGAGCTCTGTTCAAATCCAAAAATGTAACCTGGGGGTATTTGCAGTGGAAATGTGTCTTTTATAACAATCCCCTTGTGTTAGAACAATCCTCGTCAGTTTCGAATCAGTCTGGCTGTAGATTCCTGTTGCTCTCAACTGTTGCTGAGTGGAAAAGCAAAGATGAAAGCAAGGAATAGTTTTTATAGTGCCTCTTGCAGGCTTTTCTTTCTCTGGCTAGAATATGATTAAGGATATCTCACATAAACTGGGAACAGACAACCCCTCCTAGCAGCTATATCAAATTCTGCCCTTGAGGATAATAAAAAATAAATAAATAAAACCCTCATTCTTACACCACATTTTCTACCCGCAGTTTTCAAAGCCATTTCGTGTCCCACCACTGGGGCAATGCGTATCGATGCAGGGAAGTTTTGCTCTCTTTGTTTGTTGGCACCCTCAAGTGCCCAGAGCAGTGCTGAAGGGTCTTACACAGGTGAACATGATCAGCAGAGGCCCCAGCTGGGGCATTGCTCACCACGGCATGTCTGGGCATGTGGCAAAGGCACCACAAGCAGGCGGCACGCTATAGGATCATAGCAAACAGGCTATCATTTCAGAAACGCTCCCTGGACCACTGTTCTCTCTTTATTACAGCTATGGCAACGACTAGCAAAGTCTCCAAGAGAGAAAGCTTTTCTTCATCATATTATATTGCAATTCCTTTTTCATCTGTCTTCTTCACTTCTAAATCAATTCTCGCTCAATGTATTCTTTTCTTTGTTTCATTAACTGATGGTTTTAAGGACTTGCAGCGTTGCATAGTTAATAACTTCTCAGTAGCTTGACTTTTTCCATCAGTTCACGTTTCCAAACCAATTAATTCCTTGTTGTTTTCCAATGGTTATTAAATGTAGAAAAATCCAGTTTAACCCAGTCTCGCATCTGAGGGATGCATCTATATGCTAATTACTTTTCCAGTTTGTTAGCAGAAAACTCTGCATGATAGAAAGGACCATTTTCTACAATTGTCAAGGGCCAGACTTCTAAGAGGTAGATAGGTGCTTAAAGACATAACAGCACCTATTGGGCTTTTAAAGAAATGTCTAGAGATCTAAACTCTGAGGGAAATACCTCAGAGAGTACCTGAATGCCCTTAAGAGCCTGTATGGCGAGCAGGTATTGGATTAGGAAAAATTATGTTGTTACAAAGTATAAGTGAAATAAAGATCTTACCTGTGTCCTGGGCTCGCTGAAAGGTTCCCAGAGGGAGGATCTCCAGATAGAGATCCTTCCTCCTGGGCAGTCAGCCCTTAAATGGGGTCTAGGAGGGGGGGGAGCATGGCTCCACCCCTTCCGGTCACTCAGGTGAGATTGCATTCACCTGTGCCCCTGCAGCTGACTCAGCGTTCGCCTCAGGTGGTCAATCAGAGGTTCAGGCCGTGATTCAA